>MU223109.1:851320-862096 GCA_018584345.1 Thuja plicata | reverse complement strand
ATTTGCATATATTAAGGTGGAGGGAACTAGACCTTACATTTTCAGCATTTTTTGAGCAATTAAAAAATGGACTTCAAAAATTAAAAAACTAGGTCAATGCTTATTCAAAAAAAATTTAAAAAATTATTGGCATAAACTAGATCCAATTTTACACATTTCATTAGTTTACATCATTTTCAAATTCTAAACACAAATGTCACTTTTATGTTGTTAAAGTTCAACAGTTTTGCATGTCGTGGTGCTCTTCCTTTGTTAAAGTGTGACACAGGTTTGTACTTTTACCTTAGAAAATATTAGAAAATTGTAACTTAGTTATAAGTAGAATATTAGCAAATGTTATAAAAAATTGTAACATAGTACATGTTAGAAAATGATAGAAAACCATAGTAAGTTTATTAGGAATCTCTCTCTCTCTCTCTCTCTCTCTCTCTCTCTCTCTCTCAATTATATACATGTATATGTTTTAGAGTTATGTATGTATATATGTTATTCGTTTAGAGTTAGATGTTAAAATATTACATGCCTTAGTACATGTCCTAGTACACTTTAAGACACTAAGAGGACCCAAGTAGTACATGTACCTTAGGACCCTTTAGGACCCCTACATTGACATTTAAATATTTTTAAGAACCCTTGAAGTATGACCCTTTAAAACACAGGAGGATGACCTATTAGAACTCTTGAAATCTACACCTAGGACCCTTAAGATCTAATAGGACCCTTAATCATATTGAACCCTAACATGAAACCCTAACCATATTGAACCCTAACATGAAACCTTAAAACCATATTGAACCCTAACATGAAACTCTAACAAATTAACCCTAGAAATGAAACTTTTACATAAATCAACATAAACTGTAACATTAACCCTAAAATGAAACCTTAACCATATTGAACCAGGTTACATGAAACCCCAACATAAAACATTAACCATATTGAACCCTAACATAAAACCTTAACTGGATATGAAACCCTAACCATATGAAACCCTAACATGAAACTCTAACAAATTAAGGTCCTAACATGAAAGGTCACGTAACATATAAAACTTTAACCATATTGAAACCTAAAATGAAACCTTAACTGGATATGAAAACCTAACATGAAACTCTAACCATGTGAAACCTTAACATGAAACTCTAACAAATTAAGGTCCTAACATGAAACTGAAACATAAATAAACATAAACTCTAACATTAACCCTCACATGAAACCCTAACCATATTGAACCCTAACACATGAAACTCTAATGTAAATTAACCCCAGACATGAAACTAAAACATAAATCAACATAAACTGTAATGTATTAACCCTATAATGAAACCTTAACCATATTGAACCAGGTTACATGAAACCCTAACATAAAACCTTAACCATATTAAACCCTAACATGAAACCTTAATTGGATATGAAACCCTAACCATATGAAACCCTAACATGAAACTCTAAAAAATTAAGGTCATAACATGAAAGGTCCTAACATAAAACCTTAACCATATTGAACCCTAACATGAAACCTTAACAGGATATGAAACACTAACATGAAACCAGGTAACATGAAACTCTAACAAATTAAGGTCCTAACATGAAAAGGAAACATAAATCAACATAAACTTAACATTAACCCTAACATAAAACCTTAACCATATTGAATTGGGTTACATGAAACCCTAACATGAAACCTTAACCATATGAAATGTCTAACATGAAACCTTAACCACATGAAACCCTAACATGAAACCTTAACCATATTGAACCCTTTAACATGAAACCCTAACCATATTGAACCCTAACATTCAAAACTCAAAAAAATTAACCCTAACATGAAATTGAAACATAAATCAACATAAAATCTAACATTATTTCCCTAACATGAAACCTTAACCATATTGAACCCTAATGTATGAAACCCTTTAACAGGACCCTAAAGAACTAATAGTACCCTTTAAGGCCTAATATGACCTAATAGACATGAAGACCTAATAGGACCTAATAGGTAGATATGAAGACCTAATAGGACCCTTAATCTACCTAATAGGACCCCTTAAGAGGTCTAATAAAACTGGACTTACTCAAGACCTAATATGACCTATTAATATCCCTAAGTACATCCAAGGACCCTTAAGATAGGTAATAGGACATTTAAGACCTAATAGGACCCCAAGTAAGAACTATAATTTTATATATTCATCTATATTTGTTTCTATTTTATGCTCAATTATAACATGTAATCAAGTGCTTAATTATTAACACTTTGCTTTCATGTACATGTTACATCTAGATGGCCAGTCAGGATGTACCTGCCCATGATGTACCAGTTTAGGATGCACATCATACTCCTGATCTCGCAAGTATTTTTCTTATAGCTCAGATAGATATGGATAAAATTAGAGAGAACATCCGCACATCTGAGTGAGATGGCATATATAGAGATATTTGTGCCACTATATTGAGGAGTTTGGAGGACATGACTACTAGATTGAGATCCCATTCTTCTTTCATGCTACAGGTTGTAGATACTATTTTTTGAGAGTTGAGAGATGAGGTATCGGGTGATGTTTCCTTGGAGACGGTCTAGAACCGTGTCCCCAAGGAAATCATCAAATAAGAGGTCTTCCCACTTTATGATGGAAAGACAAAGGTGAGGGCTTATCAGGTTACACGGTGTAGGATTCCTCAGATCGCATGCATGATATACCCTCATTTTCTTGCAACACATGGTTGTTATCTGAATAATGACCAAATTCCATTATATTTTGCATAGCATTTGTACGCTGAGTTCCATTTGGGACATAGGATCAACTATTTAGATCTACCTAGATATTACAATCAAGGGTGCAGTAGAGTTTTCAATCATGATCAGTATCGTAGGGATAATCAGGTTGTACATACTCATAGAGAGCTAGTTGGACACAAGACTCTGACAGTGGCACGAGTGATGGCTGCTGCTGCAAATAGAGTGGTCATTGCTTCCTAGAGGGGGGTAGTTGATAGAATAGACCTAAGATTGCATCTGCAGCCACCTCCATCACTTCAGATATAGTGGGCAAATATATTTTGACTAGACTGAGTCCAAGTAGATCGTCCACTGAGGCTTCATCTAGTACTTCTACAGGGGTCACCGATGAGACATATAGAGCTTTTGGTCTTCCTCCACCTGGAGAGATACAAGAACTTTCTAGCCATCATTGTCACTTTGATGTGGCACTTTACTTTTTGGAGGATCTCATGCAGTCCTATTCTTATATTGTAGACATCCAGAGTATCCCAACACATTCAGTTAGAGATGTCATCAGAGTTGGACGGGGTCCTATAGTTCCACCAACACAGGACACATCATCTAGCCAGGCACAACATAGTTCACAGTACTCTGCAGAGCACTCTACACCATCTACTCAGGCACAACATAGTTCACAACACTCTCCAGAGCACTCTGCACCATCTACTTAGGCACATCATAGTTCACAGGACTCTGCAAAGTGCTCTGCACCCACTAATCGATCTACAACTATAGAGCTTGGTATATGGGTTGGATATGTACTCATCACAGCTAAGGGCCTATACACATTTGATGAGTAGTTGCGCAGGTTGAGTCAAGTGGACTCTGGCAGTGATATTGGATCATTTATGCATTTGTTATTTCCTCTTGGTGCTTTAGCCTCTACATATATCCCCTCCTAGCTACACACACCCCTACACTATTCATTACTAGAGACCCTCAGGATTGGAGATGGTGTGGATGATGATGTTTTAGTTGATGATATGATGGTGGACCGCGCTGATGATCCTCTTGGTCCTGAGACCTGGGTATATAAAGTTTTCTTTTCTCCTTTCTAGGAGTTTTAGTGAATAATTAATTGTAGATCTGTGTGTATTGATGTTTGTTCAATGTATAATATTTTGCAGGGATAGTTTGCAGAGCACATTACCTGTAGTGTGGGCTCAGAGCATCTTCATATGACACCTACTAGTGGTCATGTAAGTTTTAAATATACATACATAGGTTTAAGCATGCATGTGTACATACTCAGGCAAAGCACATTACCTCTAGTGTGGGCTCGGAACACCTTCATAAGAGAGATTCAACAGATGTCACACCTACTAGTAGCTAGGTATGTTTTAAATATATGTAAGTTTAAACGTGCATTTATAACATATTTGAGTATTTAAATATATGCAAGTTTAAATGTGCATTTATATTCGCAGGAATTAGTTGCTGCTTCATAGCCAGAGGATGGTCATGGTAGTCAGTCAGAGGGTCTCTATGTTCGCATGCGCCTGGATGACTCCCTATTTTAGTACATTTTGCACAGATATTTGATTTGAGACTTATATATATATATAATATTTTGATATTTTCAGTTTATGATTCGAGACATATATTTATTAGATGATTAGTTGATTTGATTAGATGGTTTAATTTGAATGATTTTATTAAACAATAAGTATTCTAACTCATTCTAGAACTAACACATGTCATAAGTAATCTAACTAATTTCATCATGTTTTAGTGTTCAAACTAATGCCTTAAGGGGATCTTTAACTCATTTAAGTAATCTATACAAGTCATTGAACAATCTTGAAGCATACATAAGTAATCTATAAAATGTCATTAGTAATCTAACAATCAAAGCATACATAAGTAATTTATAAAATGTCATTAATAATCTAAAAAATGTCTTAAGGGGATTTATTAAGGGGTTCTTTAACTAATTTAAGTGGGTATGTGCAGGATCATGGTATGCCAAAAAGTGGCGATGTGAAAATGAAGTCCTGATTGGTAGACTGATTGAAAAATAGCTATAACTTTCAAATGGTATATCATTTTTTTAAATCTAAAGCATGTGTCACATTCTATGCTTCTCCTACTAGACGAAAAAACAAAAAAAAATTAATTTGATGAAGTTTAGACTAAGTTAAGGTGGTCAGACACGAGATTTTTTATATTCTGGAAAAGTTGTAGAAGAAAACTCATAATTAATTATTTACCTAGAAAAAAATTACAACAAAATATGCGTCACATCTAGACATTAATCTACTACTTATATCTAGAATCTAGTAAAAAAACATTATCATTTGATTGTGTTTAAGGTGGCTAGACATATGCCTACTTCTTATCTTTTTAGTCCTGATTGAAGATTAACTGAAAAATAGCTATAACTTTCAAATGGTATAACATTTTTTAAATCCAAAACATGAATCACATTCTATTCTTTTCCTACTACAATTAAAAACTAAAAAAAATCAATTTGATGAATTTTAGACTACGTTAAGGTGGTTAGGCACGAGATTTTTTATATTCTAGAAAAGTTGTAGTAGAAAAATCATAATTAATTATTTACTTGGAAAAAAATTACCAAAAAATATGCGTCCCATCCGAACATGAGTCTACTACTTATATCTATAATCTTGTAAAAACATATTATCATTTGACTGTGTTTAAGGTGGTCAGACATACACCATCTTCTTATCTTTTTCCTGAAATTTTCATACTACTACATTGAAATTTGAAATTTCACCATAGAGAATTCTAGTTTTTTAAAGAAGGGATAGTAGCTTAGAAACTAGATTCAATTTTCTACAGATTCTCTTCTTACACATTTTTTTTTATATAAGATTGATAACTTGTCCAAATTTTTACATCAACTTACCTAACCCTGATTTTCTAAATGTTCATTGCCACTTAAGGCCTAGTTTGGCATACCATGATCCTGCACATACCCAAGTAATCTATACAAATCATTAAACAATCTTGAAGCATACCTAAGTAATTTATTAAATATCATTAGTAATCTAACAATCAAATCATTGAGAAATCAAAGCATACATATGTAATTTATAAAATGTCATTAGTAATCTAACAAATATCTTAAGGGGGTCTAGATTAATATCATAAAAAATAACAAGTTAATTTACATATGTAACTAATGGACAAAATGTATTCTAACACATTCTAGAACTGATTTCGTCATGTTTTAGTGTTCAAACTAAGGTCATCATGTTTTAGTGTTCAAACTAATGTCTTAAGGGGATCTTTAACTAATTTAAGTAATCTATACAAATCATTGAACAATCTTGAACCGTACATAAGTAATCTATAAAATTTCATTAGTAATCTAACAATCAAATCATTGAACAATCAAAGCATACATAAGTAATTTATAAAATGTCATTAGTAATCTAAAAAAAGTCTTAAGGGGATGTATTAAGGGGATCTAACTAATGTCCTCATAGTTTAGGAAATCTATACAAGTCATTGAACAATAAAAGCATATATATATTTAACCATACATGTATACATGCACATATATAAAGCATACATAAAATTTTATATATTAAGACTATTAAACTATCAAATAGGTCCATTGGATACATCAACAAATTATAGTCCATCATATGTTTAAATATATATCAACAAAGTATATTCAATTTAGTCCACAAATATCAAGTAGGTCCTAACACATGAAATAGGTACATATATATTATACTTTTTAGACCAACTTAAGTGGTTCAGACCTTTCATGGAGAACATGTAATATTCTCTCATGATCCCCACTATCTAGTTCCACTTACGATGTCCACGTTGAGATTTAACTGTATGGAAACAAATGGAGGTGGAAACTACTAGGTGACTATATTGAAAGACCTTATTTTCTATTTTCTAATCAACAAAGTGAATACCATGCTGAATTACTTTGATTTAATTGAAATATGTTCCCTCTAAAACAACTGAACTTGCAGGTCACAAATTTTAACAATATAAATTTAAACAAACTAAATTTGAAATTTGTTAAAAGGTTAAAATTTAAAATTTACAAATTAAGTTCAATATATTGATGTAAAGAATACTAACCTATGGGGAACAACATTCCATCCCTTTCTTCAGGTTCAAGTAATTTCATCCTCACTGTAGTACAATGCAATAAATAATAACCAACTCCTTCTACATTTCCATGCTCAACAATCACTGCAAAGACATCTCCTGCAAATTTTACACACACACACACACACACACACACACACACACACACACACACACACACACACACACACACACACATGTAAGATATTAAAATTTACTTAGTTCAATCTATAGATCTATCTATCTATCTAGATACATGCAACTCGAAGGACTATATAATTTGAAATATGTACTTACCAATTTCAACCAATCCCGAGATATGATCGTAATCAGTAGAAATCAAAGGAACATCATCAAAGTTTTCATCTTCATCTCTATCAAAAGTATCAGTAAAAACTAGTGGCACTAGATTCCTTGCACCTACATATCCACGGTCTTGATTGATGCATTCCTCATAATTGTCAGCAATGTAGTGACAACAAAAGAACGAGTAGTCCCTAGTGTTCAACGTCCAATTGTGACAATTTATACTCATAACTAAATGCAAAGATCGTGTCCTTTCTATCTACTTGTAACCATGCATAATTTATTTATCCACACCTGAAAAATGCATATATTATATATATTACATGGTTCTATAAATATAATTTGAATAAAGAATGTAGATAAAAAATTTAAACACTTGAATAATTTAAAAATGCGTACATACCTTTTATCTCCCAAAATTTTCTATGTGGTTCTATAAATATAATTTGAATAAAGAATGTACATAAAAAATTTAAACACTTCAATAGTTTAAAAATGCCTGCATACCTTTTGTCTCCCGAATTTTTTTATGTGGTACCACTTGAGTCATTTCTAATGACGTGTCATTCTCATTTGGTGTGAAATGTGTCTTACACCATTCAACATCATGTGCATTTTTTATATGAACTCCCTTATAATTCATTTGATACTTTCGTATAACATGTTTGATGGAAGCTTCAGCACCATCATGTTCACCATTTCCATGTCCACTCTCAAAGAAACTCCATACATGTGGTATATTTTTATTATGATGATATCTACACAGTGCATAAAGGGTTTGGATGATTTGAATTGTGCAGCACATCCATCTGACCAAAAATAATGTTTATCAATTTTTATACCTCTTTCTTTCAAATTTGCAAAAAATATCTTGAAGCAGTGTTCTACATAATGAATGTCATTATCTCTATCATCACTTATATAAAAATGATATTCCTTCTTGATGACCCATGCTTCAAATGTGCTCTAAATACCATCCAAATCTAATTGTGTGTGTCGATAAAACACATGTACCATAATAGTAATTTTCTCTGAAAAATAGCATTTTGATTGAATTGATTTTTGATGAACAAAGGAATAGTTTTTTGCAAAATCAACAACTGATACAATAGTTCCAAGTGGGAAATTGTCTCTCAGTGTTTGGAATTGTTGTACTTGCAATTTTGAAAAAAAAGCATGATGAATGTAGGGTTGAATCAATTTTTTAAATTTTTCCATTAATAATCCAACATTTATCTCCTCTTCAACATATTCTAACCTTTTGGATTCTTTCCCAAATTTTATTTCATTCTTTACATATTTGTAACTCTTGTAATTTACCATCTTTGTTACATCAATATTTTCATTTTTCAAAGGAAAAAGAGTCAAATCAACACATATTTGACATATTCCTTTTATGCAATTTGTTTGTCTAGCTACATCATCTCTTTTGTCACATAAAATGGATGAGATGAACTCAATTCTTCTACTAGGAGGAGCATTTTCAAAACCATAAGTGTCTTCTACAAAATTTTGAAAAACTTGATAGTGAAGATCAAATTCAATATGATAACGACAATAAAAAGTTTCAAACACTTTATTGTCCTAATATAATATGGCTTCAATTTTCCAAACACTGTTTGCCCAATCTTTATATTAGGATTTGAACTACAAAATGACACATACATTTCATGTTGTGTTGTGTCCAACCATTGTTTCATATGATATTCATATTGATTAGCTAAAATTCTATGTCTAATAACATCTCGACTATTTGATGAAGGACGTGTATTATCGTTCCAAAATAATGTGACCAAATTCTTGATTCCTCCATCAATCCTATTAGAATGAGGAGCTCTACACACAATTTCCCAACTGCCTTGCAAGGTTCTATCATCCAAAAGTATTCTCCTATTAACATATCCTGATATTGTTTTCCTACTAAAACCAATCTGAGATGAAACTAAAGATATTTGTCTTTTTCAGAGCAGACTGTTACCTACAATGGATGTCAACATAACTTTTCTTGTAATGGTCTTATCTTTAGTTTGAGATCACTTCCCTACCTGGTTTAAACCTTTCCTAATATTTTCAATCATATCAGTTTGCATGTCAACAACTTTTCTCTTTTTTGATGTTGCATCTATACCCAATAATTTTAATGCCCCTTCCAACTTTTTGTTTATAAGTACAACTAAAAGAAATTTATCTTGTTCAAGTGTTTCTAAATTATCAAATTTAGCCAATATTTCTCTTCCTATCATATTCATTGACCTCTTCTTAGCAAGACTTAAGGGTTGAACATTACCAAGTGATCTCAAATTTTCCACATCCATTGTAAGTAAATGATCTAAGTTTCTATAATTAATATTTCTCTTTACTGTTTGAGCTAAATTTATATGTTCATCTATACTAGTAGGAGCATGTGATCCTAAACCCTCTCCAAAATCAATTTCTTGAGCTTCCTTAGGGAGTGATCCCGACCCTTCTTCAATATATAATTCTTTGACTTGACTTGACCCTCCTACCTTAGCTTGTCCTTCACCTTCTTTAGTTTTATGATAGTATGCCAATGAAGCTTCAAGATTTCTTTGTTCGAAACCAGGTGATCTTTTTCTAGGAGATTTACATTTTTTCCCTTCTTATTCCCCATTTCTTCTCTTCAAAAATGTCTTCCAAAAGATCAGCAATTAAAATTCTTTTCTTCAAAAAAAATTTTGACATAATATTTCTCCTCTTCAAAATTATGCCTTCTAAAAAAATAGAAATAACAATCCTTATTCCAAAAATGCATTTGTAAAAATTGAACAATAATAGAAAATGAGAATTACTTGTTTCAATTCGGTAAAAAATTAAAAGAAAAAAACTTTACTTTTATACCATTCTATATTTTTCAAAAAAAAAGTTTCAACATGGCTGACCTACTTTGTGCGAAGTAGCCAAGATAAAATTTCAGCGGGATGGTTTTCATTAGAATTTTCACATAGGTGGCTTCATGTGAAGGGTGTTCGCGCGAAGACCCCTAGACCCCTTTGTGCGAAGGGTGTCTTCGCTCGAAGAACCCTAAAATGAAAATTTCTTGTCTAAGAAAAACCAAGTCCTAAAAATTGGTCTTTCAAGGCCTGGGACAAGGACCAAATCAAATTTTTTTCTCAAATACATGATGCCAAGTGATGCGATTCGGAACAAGCTTTCTAATGAATATAATTTTAATACATATTGAGTTCGTTATCAATTTCAAATATTACTTTAACTAAACATAGGTTGTTTAGCGATTCAACAACCTATCTCTTCAAGGCTTCTAGAAAAATAGCAAATTACAAAAAAAAAATATAAAAAATATGTAGGACAAGAGTATTTGTGTTACCTTTCTATATAAAAAAAAATTGAATTTCGATATATACATTTCAAGTTAGAGTGATCAAAGTGACCTTATGTCTAAATTAAAGTTACTGTCACTTTAGAACTTAATAAACTATGAAATATTGACTCAAAATGAATGACACCAATTACATCCTCTAGATATTGAAGTTACAAATATAATTTTGGAAGAATTACTTCATTATCATATTTTAAAAAAAAGTTATGCTGATCCAAGTGACAGTCACTTCTTAAAATCATAGTTT
>MU223109.1:810980-851033 GCA_018584345.1 Thuja plicata | reverse complement strand
ATATGTATACACACACACACACACACACACACACACATATATATATATTATACAATATTAAAAAATAGAAGTATATATGTAAAAAAAATTTAAAAGGCTGGGAAATGACGTTTGAAAATCGAAAGCTAGAACACATTCAAAACCTCTGAAACCCCACTATCCAAGTGAAAATGATGGGTGGGGTTTAAGATGGGGTCAAAAACCCCATCTTTCTAACTTTCAATCAAAAGTTCACTATTTTGCCTTTTTTTTTTAAATTTAATATGGAACTTTCAATCGAAAGTACTTGAAATGAATACTTTCGATCAAAAGTAATAAACTTTCAATCTCAATTTTTATGAGTTTGTATCAAAAGTATGAGATATAATTTTTTTGTTCAATGCTTTTTGGAAGAAAACCTTCCTCCAAAAAAGTGTAACTCTCTCTCTCTCTCTCTAGTGAAAACTTTACATAAACATATTGGAAATAATCCTAGTTATCTTTATAATTTAGATGTACTTTCAATTATGTTTGGACCTGTGTAAGTATATCCATAATTGATTTGAAGTTGTCATTTCTACATTGAGACCTTTTTTACACACAGTATCATTTTTCAAACGGTCTACCAATTTAATTAATGAGCTATAAAAATGTATTAATATAACATACCAATATTTTTAAGAATTTGCATCACTTTTGAGAACATGGCGAAAGTGAGAGTGGGAGAAGGAGGAATTTCAAATTCAGAAGCATGCAGGAAACTAGTTTTCCAGGTGTTGGATGTTGTTGCGAGAGCTTGTGATGGTGTCCCATTGCAAAAATAGGATAAGGAAGACACAGAAAAAAGGGATGGGGTCCCATGCGACAGACAGAAGGATCCAAGTAAAGAGGAGGTGAGGACAGAGGGAAGATCCTTTGTGCACTCAGAGGCTCATCCTAGGGCCAAGGAAGATTATACCTAGAACCGTCCTTGGTCAACTTTATTTGGGATCAAACCCTTAAGAAAGTCTTTTTTCCTAGTTATAAAAGACCTATCTGAAAAGGAAAAGGGAAAGTACATCATTTCATTACTGGATGAACTGATTGACCACAATATTTCTACCATGGCTCTAACTTTGGTGGGCAAGTTCACTGGGTCTAGGCCTAATATTGACATAGTTAGAAGTTTTGCTAAGAAAAAATAGTACCTAAAGGGCTAGGTTGAAATTAAAGCCATGGAAAAGAGCTTCTTATCCTTTGAGTTTCCATGCCAGGAAGACTATGCCAAGATTCTTTGTGCTGGGGCGAGGGCTATTAATAAATATTCTCTTGCACTGTAGAAGTGGTCCCCCAATCTAGACCTAAATGATTCTTTCTTTAGCCAAGCCCTAATTTGGGTAAGGTTTCCAGAGCTCCCTCTAGAGTTCTGGCACAAAGATGTCTTTGCTGGAGTCGCTAGATCCTTTGGAGAGCTTGTTTCAATTGACTAAGTGACGGTGGACAGAAGGCACCTAACCTATGCTAGAATTTGTATAGGGGTTGAAGAGGGGAAAGATATGCCAGAGGTCATAGAGATACACTCTAAATTGGGAAAAATATTATAGAAACTAGAATATGAAAGTGCGCCTTTTGATTTCTTTCATTGCAAGAAAGCAAGACATATGGCCAGAAAGTTCCCAAAACTAATGAAGGAAAAAGCCAGGAAGGCTCAAAGGTCAGTACAGGAAGAACAAAGGACCAGGTTATAGAAGCCCCAACTATGGATAAATCCCAAGTGGAAACCTCAGTTAATAGCACCCAAATATGGAAGAAAACAAATTCATCAATTGTTATCCCTATTACAGAAAAGAAACAAGAGGAAAGAGAAGAAACCATCAAAGATCAAATGGGGGGATCCATACAGAAACTGGCTCAAGTCTCGAAGAGTGTGGATATTGTTCCCACCATTGTGGCTGAACCAACCCTGGAAGGCAACTTTTCACATGAACCCTTAGGATCATATAGAACTATAGAAGTACTGGGCAGTGAAGAAGGGACCCCATGTACATAGGATATTTCTTATATTGCACCGAGATTCCCTAAACCCTCCCAGGTGTTTGGGTTTTTTTTTGCCTGCATAGAAAAATCATGAGGGTGAGAACACCCATGTTCCTATGCCTATTTCAGATCTAGATCATTTGGAGTAGGTATTCAATATCAAAACTCTTCTTAAATCGGTCACTCCAAGAAAGTTCACAAGAATGGAAGAAATTTTTTGCCAAATACAAGGAAGGGATAGTGGGTGAATCGACTAGTGTCAAAAAGAAAAAGAATAATAGGGACCCCTCCCTGGTCTCCCCAGCAGCAACCATAAGTAAGAACAAATCCAATCTGGGTGTTAAAATGAAAATTCCAGGGTGGAAAAAATTAAGCCAGATACGACAAGAAGAAGCCTGCAAGAACATAGCAGATGGAACCCAAAAGACCATCCAGAATGCCTGCACATCTAGTTATAAATGAAGCTCATATCTTGGAATATTCATGGAATTAATTGTCCACATAAGCATGATGTAATATGGAATATGATAAGGTATCATAGACTAGATATTATGTTGATCCAAGAAACTAAGATGAAGAAGGAAAAACTTGAAGGCATTAAATCCTTTAAGAAAATGGATAGGGTGGCTATGATTTTGGATGGAGCTTTTAGAGGATTGGTGACAACATGGAAATATTCAATCATTAGGGATGATATCATTCATGAAGAAGGTAATTTGGTACTCTTGAATTTTATTAATATTAAGGATAATGAAAGGTGGTACATCATGAATATTTATGCTCCTAATTCAAAAAAAGGGAGAAGATCTTACTGGGACAAACTTAGAAGCATTATTTCCATGTTAGATATTTCAAAAGCTATTATCATGGGGGATTTTAACACCCCTCTCAAAGAAGGGGAAAAATAGGGAGGAATCAACCGTAATCTGGAAAGTAGGCAAGAGCTCATGGACTTTATAATTGATCAAGCCCTCTTAGATGTGGATCTTCAAGGGGAAAGCTTCACCTGGAGCAATAGGAGAATTGGGAAATAGTGCATCCAAGTCTGGCTAGATAGAGCTTTGAACACTATTGACTAGCTAAATTCTCACAATAGAAACTTATATGCCCTGGTAAGGATTGGGTGAGATCATTATCCTTTGTCTCTTACTCTGGACCCGATTATTAAGAAAAGAAATTTCCCTTTCAGGTTTAAAATGAATTGGACTACCCATCCTAATATAAATAAAAAGATCTCGGAATGGTGGAATATTGATTTTAGAGGGTCAGCTATGTTCAAAGTAGCTAAAAAACTTAGAAATGTCAAGATTAATATTAAGCTTTTGAATAAGAGTGAGTTTGGGGATATATTGTCCTCCAAAGAGAAGGCCATTTCTAACCTTTTTTTTATCCAAGAGGAAATCGAGAGAGATGGGTATGTTGAGAAAAATTTGCATGAAGAAAAATCCCTTCTTTCAGAGTACCACAATGTGATCAGGAAGGAGGAGATGTACTGGAAGGAGATATCCAGATCCATATGGCTGAGGGAGGGGGACCAAAATACTTGGTTCTTCCATTTATCTACTATGAAACACATGGTAGACAACATGATTAGTAGCATAAAATGAGGGAACCAAATTTCGTAGGATAATAAAGATATTTCTACTATTGTTGTTGATTTTTTCTCCTCACTCCTTTCAAAAGACCTCAATCTCTCTGAAGAGAATCATGAGGAACTCTTGAGAAAAATTCTCTTTGTCATCTCAAAGAATCAAAATAAATTCTTGAGTGCCATTCCAAATTTAGATGAAGTTAAAAAAGCCCTAGACTCTCTCCCTAGAGATAAGACCCCATGCTTGGATGACTTCCCTATGCTTTTCTTCCATAGGTACTAGGAAATTGTCAAATATGATGTGGTTAAAGCCATGTAGGAATTCTTTGGTTCCAAAAATCTACTTAAGGAACTCAATGCTACCTTCCTGGTTCTTATTCCAAAGGTCTCAGGCGCAGATTCTATGGAGCTCTTCAGACCCATTATCTATTGGAAATATTGTTGGAAAGCTACAATGGAAACAATTGTTGTTTTGTCATTGATGTCAAACCTTAATTGGTAAGACTATTGCTATCTATTTGAGTATCATATCTATTGATTGATGAAGGAGATTTAACAGGAAGACCAAGTGGAATTATTGAGTTATGGGAAATCACAAGGGTACTTGATCAGTTGGCACATTGGCAAAGTAATGTGCTATTTATCTTTTGATGACAGTTTACTGTAAAGAGTTTGTGCTGAGCGAAGTCAGTGATGACCGAGCACCAATAAATTTCTGAGGAAAATAGTGATGACCAAGAGGAAGAAGACAGTGTTGGCTGAGTGTCAGTATTTTGGTAATTGTTGAGATTTGAGATCTCTGGCCGACATAATTGATTTTATTGGGATATGTAAAGTTAATTAAGGATAAGCATGATTGATCAACACTATTTAAATGCATGGGTAACTATAATTAATGCATGGATCAAAGATTTAATTAGTGATTTCTTTGGAGAAATAAATTAAATTTAATAATGGAAAGATCTGTTGGATTTGACCTAACCTAGGATCTATGATCTTGATTAAGAGAAAAAATATTTATCTGAACTAGATGAAGAGGTATATGATAACCTAAAGGGGTTATTCAAAAAAGGTATGATGAGCATGCAAGAGGATTGCATAGCTAATTGACTGATTGGCTTAATCAAAGTAGAGAAGGCTGAGAAGAGAAGCAGAGAGTTGCAAGAGTGATTTCTTGATAGATTTCCAAGCATATGATCTGAAGATTGAACTGAGAATGGAGGTCACTCAGTGAATTAGCATTAAAGATGAATTGGATATGGATTTGCAAAGTAAGTTGTATGTATCATATCACACCTGCTGATTACTTTCTAACCATTGTATTAGTCAAAATCCTTTAACCAGGTTGACCTAATAGTCATTGTATAAATCCTTTTAGCAAGGTGACATTCAGGTGGAATGTCCTAAGTCCTGTAACAAGGCCACTCCTGACAGGGCGATTAAATCCTTTAACCAGGTCACATTTAGCAATGTGTTTTGTAACCTTTAACAGGGTTGGCTCCTAACAAAGCTCAATTCAGAAGAGTGAAAACTTGATAGCATGTTATTGGTGGTGTTTCCCAAATTGGGTTTCCATGTTAAATACTGGGGTCAACTTGTGTGAATGTTTATTTTGTGTTTTACTATTAAGTTTCTACAAGCTGATTACATCTAAATAGTAAACTGCATATGTATGTTGTTGTTTTATGTTATTGTTGCCGAGCAGATCTGAGTTGTTAAAATTGGTATAAATTTTTAATGGGCACATCTAGACCTGAGGATAACTGATTCACCCCCCTTCCTCTCAGTTATTTTGAATTCATTCTAACAATTGGTATTAGAGTTTTGGTCTCTTTAAAATAGTTTGAAGGTACTTGGAGAAAAAGATCAAGATGTATAAAAAGGAGGTACCGAAGCTGAACAAAGAGAATTTCCCTACATGGCAGAGTTTGATGAAATTGCATCTGGCTAGTATTGACGAGCTACTAAGCACTATGTTGAACATGATTATGTATCCCCCACTACACCTTCTATAGCTGCACAGTTAAGAGAAAAGAAAGAACACAATCAAGAAATGTTGGAGATTGCATCATCTCTAAACTATCATGAGTTTGAAGACATAAAGAATTGTAAAACTACAAAGAAAATGTGGGATGTCCTTGCAACCATCTACGGAGGTGATACAAATGTACTGAGAGCCAAATCTAAAATCTTAAGAGCTAATTTTTATGAAATGAAAATGAAAGACGGAGAAAATATAGTTCAATATTATGGTAGGATAAAGGAAGTTGTAAATGCCATTAGAGGATCTAGGGGAACAATTGATGATAACATGATTATGAGAGAGGTATTGAGAACACTTATTCCTGTATATTCTATTAGAGTCTTTGTAGTTCAAGAGTTATGATGTGCTCCTAATAATAATTTGACTTTGGAAGGTCTGGTAGGTAGACTTACTGCATTTGAAGTGTCAAATTTTGACAGCTACACTCTACAAGCTATTGAATCTGCATTCAGATCCTAGTTGGTCCTTAACAAATCAAAGAAAGGAAAGAAATGTGTGAATGTGACAGCGACACTACAAATGATGATCTGGAAGAACTTGAAGAACTTATGGCAAGAAGACTATCTAGAGGAAAAGGAAAATTCAAAGGTAAACTTCCTATCATTTGTTTTTCATGTAACAAAGTTGGTCATATTGCTGCTAGATGTCCTAATAAGAATGACAAAGATGAAAGAAGAGACAACAAGTAAGAATGATAAAGATGAAAGAAGAGACAACAAGTACAAATACAGAAAGGATGACTGAGACTTCAAAAAGGATAAGGATTACAAAGACAAAGGTAATAAATCTTGCTATATAGCTGAAGAAGCTTCTGACAATGATTCTAACAAATTTGATGAGAATGATATAGAAGTTGTGCATGTTGCTATGAAAGATGATTTTGATGATGATGAGAAAATTACATTAATTTATTATATGAGTAAAGGTGACCATTGATTATTGACAGTGGTTTTTCACATCACATGACTAGTGATAAAGATAAATTTGAGACCCTAGATCAATGTAATGGCAGTTATTTTAAATTTGGTAATGATGCACCATGTCTTGTTAAAGGGAAAGGATCAATTAACTTGACTGACAAGATTAGATGTGACAATGTATATTGGGTTGATGATCTTAATTATTGTTTATTGAGTATTGCACAGATTAATACTTCTAGTTACAGAGTTGAATTCCATCACAAGAAGGCAACGATCTATGATGCCACTAGAAAACTAGTTGGAAGTGGTGACCAAACAAAAGGTAACTTGTTCTATCTAGACTTAGCTGATGAGATATGCTTGTTTGCACAATATAATGATGTTTGGTTATGGCATTAAAGGTTGTGTCATGTAAACTTTGATAACTTGGTAAGCATAAGAAAATTGAAAAAGGTTAGAGGTCTACCTAAGTTAAAGAAACTTGAAAATGCAATGTGTAAGCGATGTCAATTGGGAAAGATGACTAAATCTAGTTTCAAGAGCAAGACTCATACTTCTAATGAAATTATGGAATTAGATCATATTGACCTTTGTGGTCCCATTGGTGAGAAAAGTTACTGTGGAGATAGATATTTCATTCTATTTGTTGATGATTACTCAAGAATGATGACTATTATGTTTCTTAAAGAGAAATTTGATGCATTCACGTTATTTAAGTGGTACATGGAAAAATTTGAAAAGGAGACAGGTAAAAGTATGAAATGTTTGAGATCTGACAGAGGAGGTGAGTTTATCTCTAATGAGTTTAACAGGTTTTGCAATGACCGAGGGATAAAAGGACAGATGTCCACACCTAGAATACCACCACAGAATGGTATTACTGAGAGAAGAAATAGATGTATTATGGATTGTGCTAGAACACTAATGATAGAGAAAAATGTTGCACATAAATATTCGAGAGAAGCTATGAGTACAATAGTCTATACCTTGAATAGAATACAAGTCAAGAAAGGTACTATTGCTACACCTTATGAGCTTTGGTATGGATATGCACCTAAAGTAAAATATTTCAAAGTTTTTGGAAGAAAATGTTTCATACTGAAGGATAACAGAAATGGAAAACTTGATGCTAAAGGTGAGGAAGGAATATTTATTGGTTATTCAACTAAGAGTAAAGCATATAAGTGTTTCAATTCTAACACTAACAAAATTGTGGAAAGTGCAAATGTTAGAATTAATGAGTATGCAGACAGAAGTGAAGCTAAAAGCACACAGGAACCTGAGGGTTACAAATCATTTGTCTATATGGATGAGGAAGATTCTAATACATTACCTGAAACTAAGAATGAGGTTGCCAAGCAATAGCTAGCACCTACCAAGTCATAGAATGAGGATGTTGGGCAACAAGAGGTAATTTCTGAGCTATCTAATGGAGATGTTGAGTCACATAATCAACCTGAATTGAACGTGAATGATCAACCTGAAGTAGAAAAATAACCTACTCTAGAAAAGTATGTGAGGAGGCACCATAAACTTGTTCAAATCATAGGATCGAAGGAATATGCAGTTATCAAAAGAAGCAATTTGAGAGACGGTACATGCTTGCTATGTGATTTTGAGCCTAAAATAGTCAAGGATGCTTTAGACAATGAAGATTGGATACAAGCCATGAATGAAGTAATTGAATAGATTGAGAAGAACAATACTTGGACACTTGTACCTAGGATGAATGACTAAAATGTAATTGGTACTAATTGGGTATTCATAAATAAGGTGAATGAACATGGAGAGGTAACAATAAAAAAAACTAGGCTGGTATGCAAGGGTTATGCACAAGAGGAAGGAATTTATTATGGAGAAACATTTTCCCTAGTTGCAAGATTGGAAGGATTAAGAATATTACTTGCATATGCAGCCTACAAAGGTTTTAAAGTTTATTTGATGGATGTGAACTCAACATTCCTAAATGGAATATTAGAAGAAGAAGTTTACATTGAACAAGCTGATGGATTTGTAGACCCAAGTAAGAGGAACATGGTTTGCAGATTACACAAAGAACTATATGGATTAAAGCAAGCACCAAGAACATGGTATGAGAGATTGAAAAATTATTTGGTAAAGATTGGATTTGCAAGAACTAATGACAACAATAATCTGTATTTGAAGATAGAGCAATGTAAAGGTAGTTTATTGGCTGAATTTTTTGTTGATGACATTATATTTAGTGGACAAGATGTGTTATGCCAAGCATTTGCAAAAGAGATGCAAACTAAATTTGAAATGTCTATGTTTGGTGAGATAAAAAAAATTGTTGGCTTACAAATATATCAGATGAAGAATGGTATCTATATTACTCAACCAAAATATGTCAAGGAGATACTAAATTTTTTTGGAATGGAAGATTCAAAACTAGTTAGTACACCCATGGCTACTGGACATAAGTTAACAAAGAATGATGATACCAAAGAAGTGAATCAAACCCTTTATAGATCAATGATTGGAAAGCTACAATATGTTGTGTATAGTAGACCTGATATTGCACTGGCTGTTGGTATTGTTGTGAGATTTTTGGCCAATCCTAAAGAAACACATATGATGGAAATAAAAAGAATTTTGAGATATTTGAAAGCAACAGATGAATATGGTCTGTATTACAAAAGAAATGATAAGTTTGAGCTCAGAGTCTGGACTAATTCTGATTGGGCTGGAAATGTAGATGATAGGAAAATCACCACAAGTGGAGCATTTCTTCTGGGAAAAATATTAGTTTCATGGACAAGAAAGAAGCATAATTGCACCTCACAATCTACAGCTGAAGCCAAGTATGTGGCAGCAACAGTTAATTGTTCTAATATTGTGTGGTTGAAGATACTACTGAAAGGTATGAAAGAGCAGATCACAGAACCACTTGTCAAATATTATGATAACATGAGTGCCATTAATATATCTAAGAACCCTATTATGCATTCTAAGACAAAGCATATAGCTATCAAGTATCATTATGTGAGGGAGCTAGTTTAGAAGAAGGATGTGAAAATGGAATATGTGAATACTAAAGAACAGTTAGCAGATATATTTATGAAGGCACTAGCCAAGGATGCTCATGATTATCTATGAGGTAAATTAGGGGTGATTCCCCTAACTAAGGCTAATTAGTTCAGATTGGTATTGTTGCATCAAATGTTATTGTTATACACTGAATTTGCGCCTCTGATCTCAAGCTCTCTTGGTCTTGATAATCTACTTTAACAAGGGAGTCATCTCAAGGTTGTGGGACCTTATGCTAACTGAGATGAGACCTCCAAATTCTAGGCTGGTTCCTCTTGGATAATCACCTTAACTTGCTCTTAAACAGGAAAGTAAACTTGAGGGGAAAACGGGTAGAAGGATTGCATGGAAAGGGAAATAACTGAAAGAAAACTACCTACTAGGTGATGCACTGAATTTGACATGAAAACATAATACACACAGGATAAAGCCCTGGGTTAACTAACTGAAATGGAGGTAAAACACAAATCTCTTGTATAGGCATGCATAAATATTTCATAACAAGGTCATGATTAAACCAGTTAAGAGGAAAGGTTTCACAGTTAACAGCTCAAATGAAGACACGAGTTACAACCTACAAGCAAACATACTCTTCTGCAAGAAGATGCTACAAAGGGACACAATTAAGAGGAAATAAAATCTTTCACAGTTAACCCATCTACCATCTACAACGCATACAAATAGCAAAAAAGAGACAAGGCTGACACAATTCAATAAATTGGTAAGAACTTCAAGCTCTGCATATTATTTCTCATAATGAGTTACAAATTCTCTTTGCCTCTGTCAGGAACTTAGAACAAGTTACAAAACAAGAAAGTCAAAAAAAGAAGAAGAACTCCATAAAATGAGTCTTCAACTCATACTTATACAACTTTAAAGCCAACTGCATCTTTTGCGAGCAATAACTTCCTGATTAGATCTTTTAGCTTCTCCAGCCACCGCTTAGCTCTGAAAGTCATCCCTTCAAAATATCAACATAAATGCTCCTCTACAGAAACGGTCTTATCACTCTAGAAGAATCACCAAAGTCTTTTAAACACAATAACTATTCTGCAGCCCCCAAAAATGCACCCTTTGACCTTTTCAAAAATTTGATCTTTCCACTGTCTAAGAAAAATATCTAATCCCTCTTTGACTCCTTGCCTTCTATTCAGTCGCAATTCCTTTCTACTCTTTGCACATTCTGAATCTCAATAACCGTTTCCCGATACTGAAACAAATCTAATCCTGGGATTGATAGACAGCTCTGTGCATAATCCCAATCATCGCATAGTCACTGGTTGCTTTTTCTTTCCTCTGGATTCTGAGCGCCTGAGCGACAATCCTTTTCTTCATTGCATCTTTTGTCTGATCGCACACTCACTCAGCTTAATATTCTGTCTTTGTCTCATGCGTGAGTGCATGACAGCATCCGCCTTCTTCTCGGTTGCCAACTCGCAGCCCTTTACTTTCTGCTTTCATTTCATGTGCGAGTGCGCGACAGCATCCTTTTCCTCCTATTCGCTCACCCACGAGTTGCCTTCTCTTTCACCTCATTGCTTGACAACTGTGCGATGACCATTCCTCTTTGCTCGTCGCGTACTCGCAAGCTACTTTTCTTTCATCTCATTGCTGCAGCAACTGAGCGACGAGCTAAACAAATCCTTCGGTCACACGGTCACTGACCCTAAAATTTTACCTTGCCCCCTGCTGCGAGTGCGCAACGACACCTTCTCCTTCCCCAATCGCTCACTCGTGAGCTACTTTACCTTGATCGTCATTTCTCGGCGAGCGAGCGATGACTTGCTTTTTTTCTCGCCGCGTACCCGTGAGCTGCTACTTGATCATCTTAAAACATTGGCGAGTGTGCGACTGGCGATACACTCTTAAAATGACTCATCGCCCACCCGTGAGATTTAAAGACCTTGACTAAAACTGATCGCGATTGCGCGATAACTCCTATTGCAGCTCGTCGCGCGCTCGCAAACGGAACATGACAACTTAAAAACAACTCGCGATTGCGCGATGAGACCAAAAGCATGATTTAAAAAGGGGGGGTGACCGTTTTTGCATGGTAAACATAGGATTTGAATAAATAGGCACCTTAGGAGGGATAAAAGGATTTAGACGGTCACATAGGGCAGACCAGGCCAAATTGCATAAAATGGAAAATTTGGGCAACAGTTATATTGTGAATATTTTACACATTGATGCACAGGCAGTCACACTTTAGGATGCTGCCTAAAGATATAAAAGATAGACAAAGATAGAAAAGAGGATTATTCATAAGAAAGATGACAAGAACAACATGATACAAATTTTACAACATAAGAATCTGCATGATGAAGATGTCAACGTCTTTGGCATTGTTGTCAAAGAGGGAGAAGTTTATTGAAAAATGGAGAGCTTAGGGAGAAGTTTACTGAAAGATGAAGAGATTACTAAAAAATATATTATTGTAAACGAGGGAGAGATTAATGAAAGAGGAAGTCTACAAATGAACAAAAATAGAAAGATTTTAGTGTCATCGCAAACACAGAGGGAGAAAAATTTTACAAGATGAGAATCAGAATGAAGCTAAAGACATTAATGAAGATTTGTTCATATCAAGGAACACAGACATAAATTTTTGGAATGCATGGTAACTATGGTTGAAAATTATTGTTTTATTGTTTAGTGTTGCCATTAATGCCAAGGAGGGAGATTGTTGGAAAGATTGTTGGAAATCTACAATAGAAACAATTATTGTTTTGTCATTGATGTCAAACCTTAATTGGTAAGACTATTGCTATCTGTTTGAGTATCATATCTATTGGTTGATGAAGGATATTTAACAAGAAGACCAAGTGGAATGGTTGAGTTATGGGAAATCACAAGGGTACTTGATCAGTTGGCACATTGGCAAAGTAATGTGTTGTTTATCTTTTGATGACAGTTTACTGTAAACAGTTTGTGGTTAGCGAAGTCAGTGATGACTGAGCGCTAGTAAATTGCTGAGGAAAATAGTGATGACCGAGCGAAAGAACATAGTGTTGGCTGGGTGTCAGGATTTTGGTAACTGTTGAGATTTGAGATCTCTAGCCAACATAATTGATTTTATTGGGATATGTAAAGTTAATTAAGGATAAGCACAATTGATCCATACTATTTAAATGTAGGGGTAACAGTAATTAATTCATGGATCAAAGATTTAATTAGTGATTTCTTTGGAGAAATAAATTAAATGTAATGATGGAAAGATCCATTGGATCTGACCTAACCTAAAATCTATGATCTTCCTTAAGCGAAAAAATATTTATCTAACCTAGATGAAGAGGTATATGATAACCTTAAGGGGTTATTCAAAATAGGTATGATGAGCATGCAAGAGGATTGCATAGTTAACTAACTAATTGGCTTAATCAAAGCACAGAAGGCTGAGTAGAGAAGTAGAGAGTTGCAAGAGTGATTTCTTGATGGATTTCCAAGTAGATCTGTAGATTGAAATGAGAATGGAGGCCACTCAGTGAATTAGCATTAGAGAATAATTGGATCTGGATTTGCAAAGTAACTTGTATGTATCAGATAACACCTGCTGATTACTTTCTAACCATTGTATTAGTCAAAATCCTTTAACTAGGTTTACCTAATAGTCATTGTATAAATCCTTTTAACAAGGTGACATTCAGGTGGAATGTTCTAAGTCCTCTAACAAGGCCACTCATGACAGGGTGATTAAATCCTTTAACCAGGTCACATTTAGCAATGTGTTTTGTAACCTTTAATAGGGTTGGCTCCTAACAGAGCTCACTTTAGAAGAGTGAAAACTTGATAGCATGTTATTGGTGGTTTTTCCCAAATTGGGTTTCCACTTTAAATACTGGTGTCAACTTGTGTGAATGTTTATGTTGTGTTTTACTATTAAGTTTCTACAAGCTGATTACATCTAAATAGTAAACTGCATATGTATGTTGTTGTTTTATGTTATTGTTGCCGAGCATATCTGAGTTGTTCAAATTGGTATAAATTTTAAATGGGCACATCTATACCTGAGGATAACTGATTCACCCCCCTCTCAGTTATTCTGATTTCAATCTAACATTATCTTATGAAATTCTTTCTATAAGATCATATCCAAAGTCATTACTATCAGAATTCTTTATGTGCTCCCCTCTATCATTGATCACCAACAATCGGGTTTTGTTCCGTGAAGATAGATTCTAGACTCCATTATGGTGATGCACGAAGTGATCTATTCCTCAAAGGAAGGTAATAGGGAAGGTTTCCTTCTCAAGCTGGACTTTTCCAAGGATTATGACAGGGTGGACTGGTCATTTTTTATTAAAGTTCTTGGAGCTTTTGGTTTTAATTATAGTAAAACTTGCTAGATCATCCATCAGATCATTTCTTTGCCCTCATTAGTGATCCTGGTTAATGGGTCTCCTACTACTTTATTCAAATCTTCTTGGGGTCTGAGACAAGGAGATCCCCTGTCTCCCATTCTCTTCATCATTTTGGCTGAGTACCTAGGAAGACTGATTTAAGCTAAAAGGAGATCTGGGGAGCTGAAAGGAATTAGACCATCCTTAGGAAATACCATTTTTTGTCATCATAAATTTTTTGATGACACCATTATAGGAGGGTAAGCTTCGATTAGGGAGGCCAAAATTGTAAAAAACCTTTTCGACTCCTATAGTAGGGCCACTGGGAAATATGACAACTAGAATAGGAGATCTCTCTTCTTTATTAATACCCCAAAGACTAGACAAAGGATAATGGTGCAGTTCTTGGTTTGCGCTATTGGATCCCTCCCCTCTAATTACTTGGGCCTCCCTCTTGGAGTTAAGCCCCCTAAAGAATTTTGGAATAGACTCATTGATAGATTCAATAGAAAACTGGCTGGCTAGAAGGGGATCACTCTCAGTCAAGTAGGAAAAATTTAGTTGGTTAAATTTACTCTTCCAAACCTACCTACCTATGCCTTAAGCCTCTTCTCTATTCTGGCTAAAGTGGCGGAAGCTATCAAAAAAATTCAAAGAATATTTATATGGTTTGGGGCAGAAAAACATAAGTGTTTCCCTTTGATCACTTGGGACAAAGTTTACCTCCCTAAAAGAATTGGAGGACTTGGTATCAGTAGAATCAATCCTTTTAACAAGGCACTAAAAGCTAAATATATTTGGTGTATCTTCCATGGTAAAGGAGAATGGAGAGACATCTTCAAAGATAAGTATCTTTCCAATAATTCTTTGAGTAATTTCTTTGATTTTGATGAAATCCTGAAAGGTTCTTTTATTTGGAATGGATTTCTCAATGCCAAAGATCTTGCCAAATCTAAAGCTAAATGGAAAATTGGCAATGGTCATACAATTATTTTTGAGAATGATAATTAGTTATAGCATGGACCCCTAAGACATAATGATTCCTATAACTTATGGTAGGATGAATACACCCAACAATTTGGGGACAGTGTCTGAAATTACATAGTGGGAAACTCTTGGGTATATTTACCATATATTTACCTTGATATATCCCCCTTATTTCTCTCTCCCATAATCAGGATGCCATGATTTTAGAAGGATCCCCAAAAGGTACCTTCACAGTTGCCTCTTCTTACTCTTACCTGATGCACTAGGTAGCCAAGCCTTTCTGGGCTAAAGCCTGGTTCCCTGGCCTTACTCCCAAAATTAATGTCTTCTTTTGGATTTTACTTCAAAATCATATCCTCACTATTGATAACCTTTTAAAGCATGGTATCCCAATCCCCAATAGGTGTGTTCTATGTAAAATCCAAGTTATATGTGGACCATATTTTTCTTCATTTCTCCTATGTTAGCTCTATCTGGAATTACTTACTGTTGACTTTTGGGATACATTGGTGCTTCCCCTCCTCTGTTCAAGACATTTTCTTCCACTGGAACCTCCCTTTCAAGAATACTACTTTTCACAAAATTTGGACTTGGGCACTTCCTCACCTTTGTTGGGGAATTTAGAAAGAGCACAACAATCATATCTTCAAGGACTGCAGTGTTCCTCTTAAAATCATATTTGAGAATATACATCATGCCCTGTTGTAAAATTTTGTTTTATGTGGTAACAATAATCCTTTTGCATGAAAAGGTGGCTCTGTGGATTCTAAGAAGACCAAAGATAAAATATAGAACTATACCTGGCGGTCTCCCCCAGAAGGTTGGTTTAAAGCCAACCTTGATGGTGCAGCCAAGGGTAACCTGGGTAAGGCAAGAAGTGGTGGGGTTATTTGAAATTTCTTTGGCAAGGGAACCACAGCAGTCAGCCTCCTACTTGGCACACAAACCAATCAATATGTGGAGGCAAATGTGACCCTCCAAGTTACCAAATTAGCTCATGACCTACAGATCAAAATTCTATTGTTAGAAGGTGACTCATGCAACATAATTAACTACCTCAAAAATCTTCACCCACCTTTGTGGACTATAACCAACATGATAGATGAAACTCACAACCTTTTAAACACCTTTGAAAAGGTACACATATCCCACTTGTACAAAGAAGCCAACCAGGCTACTGACTAGTTTGCCAACATGGCAGTGAAAAGTGCCAAGTAGACTTGCTAGCTTCATGGAGGAGACTTCACACGTGAAGTGATGGCTACATTGATTATGACAGAATCTAGGGAAAGGAGGGATTTATTAGCATTAATCATGAAAGTTAATGCTGTGTATGGAAATGACTTTCCCATAAATGGAAAGTATGAGAAAGGCAGGAAAGGAAATGATTAAAAATTACATCCGCACACCTACTAGGTGCCCATTTACAAAGGCAAAACTTATCATTCAAGGCACAGAAGAAGAACTATCTAGAACAACTCGAAGGGTAAAGGTTTGTTAAGTGGCATTTCCCTGGTTGTGTTTCAGAGGTTTTTTCTTACAATGCAAGGTGAGAGACATAGAAGTGAGCCCTCTAAAGACTGTGAAAAATGGAGGAGATGGACCAAGGTTTGGCACTACCTCTAGAAAGGAGGAATCAACACTTTCATTGAAAGGATTCATGGTGGGAAGCTGTCAGTGATGAAAATGTTTGTGAAATGCTGGGACGATAGCCAATTTTCATTGAGGGTAGAAAATTTACGATGACAGAGGAGGTTATTTATACTATTACTAGTATTCCTATTGTTGGAAATAAATTTTAAAGAGACCTTAAAATTTTGGAATCTATGATAAGAGACTTCCTAAGGAATTAGGAAGAGAAGAAATCACTTATTAAAGCTTGGACCTACTTTCTTCCTGAAGGGGTGAAGAGACTATGGAGATTTTCCCTGAGAGTCATCATCTTGTATATCACGATGGAGACCAGGTTTGATAGGATAAGAACCTACCACTTTGTTCTCATGAATCATTTTCAACATGGTATTCAAGTTTCAATACCCCTTTACTTATATGCATCTATAAACAAAAATATTTATGGGTTTAGGGATAAGGCTATTGCTAATCCTTCTTTTCCTGAAGGGATTTTAATTCTCATTTATGAGATTTTTAAAGCCCAAATTATATGGAAGGAGTTATCTCAGGAAGAGGGCATGGAGGCCTCTGGCCCTAACTATATTTCTTCGGAGACTAAAGATAGTGAAGTTTTGCAATCTAAGGATCAAGATGAGTACGACACTAAAAATAAAATTCTGGGTTCGTCCTCAAAGAAGAGTATAGCTAGTCTACATACAATTAAAAAGGAAAAATGGTGACCCCAACCAAAAATTAGACCACCATGGTTATATCCTCTGAGGAGGAGTATAATGAAAATGAGGAAGGAATGAACAAGGAAGGTGAGGAATAAATTTCCAGCGGAAAAGGTAGAAAGAGAAGGCAGACTGCAATGGTTAAATACCAAAACAAAAAGGGAAAAAATAAGGATGAGAGTGTTAGTTGGAAAACCCCCGAGGATCAGACCTGTAGAAATTCCCCTATTTATTGCCATAAGGTGAAGGAGAAGATCTAGGAAGATAATTATGAGACTAACCAGGCTAATCCCTCACCTCCAATCTTTGAACCCCAATGCATAGGGAATGAAAAAGGATAGGATAGTGAATTCTATTGCTATATGCCAGAACAAGGGAGAAAAATGGGTTGGCTAACTTCAATGTTAAAATCACCAAGATGGGGATTACTAGAGAATTTATTAATCCCAAGCTCAATATTTGTGAGGATGACCGGATTAAGATGGAGGAGCTTATCAAGCTGACAATGGCTGTGCTCAGTGAAAATGCCAAGGAATTTGAGATGGACTTACTCAATAACACTAGGAATAGCATGGTGGATAGTTACATGAAAATTAAATGGTTATTCCATTAAAATTTTATGGATAAGATATTAGATATGCATCTGATATCAATACCTAAAATATTAATGGTGCCAATGGTAAAACCATTAGCACCATTATGATTTTGTTATAGGGTCACTATTGGGATCCTCTTGGTCCAATGATCCAAGACTCCACACTAGGTCTAGAGTTTTCAAGGAACTACTCTCACTCTTTTTACTTCACCTATAAATATCCTACCCAAGGATATCTTATCAAGATCATATGATACTCACTCACCTTCTACTCCTCTAAACCAATAAGTCCTCCAAAAAATTCATTATCTAGCATAGAAGCTTGCAGAGGTGTGGAGGTCATGTAATGTGTTTCACAATGGTGGACAAGATTAAATCAATCCACCCTTAACCTTATTTTTTTAGTGATCTCCTATATCCTTCCAATTAGGCATTGTAGCCCTTGTGGCCATCAATTAGCCCTAACTCACTACTTTTTCATAATTATTTTTTTAGAATCCCAAAGAGCCCACAAAAATAATGTCCTTTTCAAATACCCTTTTGGAATCCTAAATATATTTCATAGGTCTCACCTTCCCATGGAGTCTATATATGCCATAAACCAAACTGATCTTTTCTAGGTCTTTGTAAGGCTTCCTAGACCAATCACTGGTTCAAGTCTTCAATTCCCTTCAAAATGGAATAAAAAATTCTCCTTACCACATCCTAACACTTCTTAGAACCAAATAACATCCTTGAATCATTATTTTCATTCGATCATTCATCACCTACAAGTATCAACACACTATTGCTTCTCTGCACCTAGCCAGGTTACTGAACAACTCGCCTAGGGAAAGACTTTAAATTCAACTAAACAAATTATCTTGCCTCCTACTTGATATAGAAAACTATAATTATGCTCCATTCTCATATCCTAGAGAGCTTTGATGATTCCACAGTGGGATCTTAATAATGAGCCATTTTTCCTCACCCTACTCTATACTAGCCGGTGAACTCGCAAAACCCAAGAGATTTACAAAAAATCAGCTAAAATATTTCAAAAACACACCAAATGTATATAAAAAAGAGGAGAAACTATAAAATACTATTTTTAAACAAAATTATTGGAATTTCAACCCATTGAAATCAAAATTTCTCCAAAAATACTTAAGTGAGATGATATTAAACTGGTTCTTGTATTGCACAAAGTGCTCAACTCGATCCAACCTTCGGAAGTGATCCTGAGGAGCCTTATATAGTAAAAACCTCATGGTTGTACATATGGTTTTCAAAAAAAATTGTTTTTATTCATTATATCCCTTTAGGACAAAAGTTGTCGAGCAACTTTGCAAAGTTGCAAAAGTTGTCATGACAACTTTTTGTCATTTTTTGCAACATTAGTTTTCTCATTAACTATTTTATTCCAACCTATCAATAAAGGTTTAAAACCAATTTCAATGCCATTTTAGGGCCAAACTAACTTACTCCCCACACTTAGTTTTCCTTTCCACATACTAGGCTATCTTCCACCTTTTTAGGACCCTTAAGGACCAAGTACATCCTAGGATAATTAAGTCTCAACCTAACAAAAATCAAAACCAACTATCCTATCAAACCAAAAAAATCACTCAGACTCTCTATGAGTCCTTATTTCTTCACTAACTTGCTTAGAGTCAGTATAATCCAAAATTGGTAAGAAAAGGTACTTGGGTGCTCTTGCACTATTCTCTCTAAACAAAAGAAATTAAGTCAAAGTTGAAGACACCAAGGTGGGATAAATGCCCTTATTTTGGAAAATTGTTTCAAGTACCCATGTAGCCTCTACTTCATCCATGTCATGCCACTTAATGAGGTACTCCATATACACCTTACTGTCTTCTTAGAAACTCTAGAGTTTAGAATATTCTCAACCTGTGGATTCGGCTTGATTGGTAATTGCAAATTATTTACATCTTGAGCAATATCAAACTCTCATTGAGTCTACACTAGGATTGGGGATTTGTAAGGTACCAATTCAACTACATTAAACACTAGAGAAAGACCTATATCTATAGGAAGATCCACTTAATAAGCATTGTTACCATGTACTTAGCCAAGATAGCATAAGGTCCTAGTCTTCTAATTTAGATTTTTTTAGGTACCCCTTTCTACAACCTAGATTTGTTCAAGTGAGCCATAACTAGATCCCCTGCTTGAAATCAAAGATCCTTCTTTGTCTCATCAACCCTCTATTTGATCCTAGTTGTTTTGTCCACTAGTGGTTATTTTACTGAATCATGAATCTCTTTCATAGACTGAGAAAACTCCTCAATATATCCACTTCTTGTTTCCATGGAACCTAGGTCTTGAATTTCATAAATACATCTTGGATGAAGACCATAAACCACCTCAAAAGGACATTTTTGTCTGGTCCTATTGACAATGCTAATGTAAGAAAATTCAGCTTGATAAATGACTTGGTCCCATGTTGACCATATTCTTTGGTAAGAAATCTCAGGAGATTATCCAAACTCCTATTTAAAACCTCAGTCTATCCATCTATTTAGGGATGGTATGCAGACCAAAAGGAGAGGTTAGTTCCAAGCTTCAGTCACAAAGTCTTCCAAAAATGACCCATAAGCATAGAGTCCCTAACTGACACAATTCTCGAAGGGAACCCATGAATCCCTATAACCTCCTTGAAGAAAAAATTATCAATTTGACATGAATCAAGAGTGGTATATTACAAGGTACAAAGTTTTCCATTTTACTAAACCTGTCAACTATGACATAAATTCTATCGCATCCTTATCTGGTCTTTGGAAAAGCCACTATGAAATCCATACTAAGGCACTCCCAAGGACTATTTGGAGTGGGAAGAGGTTGGTATAACCCTACATTGGAGGAAGTTCCCTTAGCTTTTTGGAAAACCATGCAAGTTTCTACATATCTCTCAATGTCTCTATTCATCTTGGGCCAATGGTAGAACCTCTAAACTAGTTCTAGAGTCTTATTCACTCCAAAATGACCACTAAGACTCCCATTGTGTTTTTATTTAATGAGGTTCCCCCTCATTGAACCTATAGGCACACAAATTTGTCCACCTATAAATAATAATCCTCCTTGAAGACTATAATAAGAGAATTCACTATGAAAATGAGTTTGAAACTCCTTACATACCTTATAAGCAGCTAAGAAGTCTTCATCAACAGGGTAAAGATATTTGAAGCCATCTATGCCAATACTCCTTAACTGTACTTCTTGGACTGTAAAAATACTTCTGCTTAAAGTGTCTACAGCTTTATTATTTTGACCCTTTTTATGTTTAATTATGAAGGTATAGGCGGGCATATATTCTACCCACTTCATGTTCTTATGGCTAAGTTTATCTTGAGAATTTAGAAAACTCAAAGCCTGATTGTCTGTATAGAACACAAATTCTTTAGGAAGAAGGTAGTGCCTTTATTTTCTCAAATCTTGGACCAATGCATATAACTCCAAGGCATAAGAAGAGTATTTCTTCTTAGCATCACGTAAATTTTCACTATAGGAAGCCACTAGACTATTCTTCTGACTTAAGACTTTTCCAATAGCTATGTCACTGGTATCACATTCAACAATGAATAAATTTTCAAAAATTGGTAGAACCATAATGGGTTGTGAGGCCATCTTCTCCTTCAAGGTTTCAAAACCCCTATTTTCTTTCTCATTCCACAAGAACTTGAATTTCATCCTGCCTTTTATGGTGTCCAAGACTGGTGCACATATCTCATTTAACTATCTAATAAAATTCCTATAAAATTATGCCAAACCATGGAATCTCCTTATCTCTATAGTATTTTTTGGTCTAGGCCAATTCACTATTGCATCCACTTTACTTGAATCCATTTTCAAAATCTCTTGTGAGATAACAAACCCAAGGTAGACCAATTCATGTTTCATGAAATCACACTTGTCTAAGTTTATTGTTAGCTTCTCCTCATGCAATCATCGCAACATAATTTGTAAATGCTTAAGATGGTCTTCCTTAGTCTTACTGAAAATTAGGATATCATCAAGGTACACTACAACAAATTTACCTATGAAGTCCTTCAACACCTCATTCATCAACCTCATTAAGGTGCTATGGGAATCAGACAATGAAAAAGACATGACCAACCATTCATATAAGCCTTCTGTTGTCTTAAAAGTGGTTTCCCACAAATATCCTTCATTTAACCTTATTTGGGGATATCCACTCTTGAGGTCAATCTTTGTGAAATACTTGGCTCCTCCTAGGAAATCCATCAAATCCTCTATACTTTGGATTGTGAACCTTTATCTTATAGTGATCATATTTATGGATCTAGAATTGGCACATAATGTCCACGTACCTCCTTTCTTTGGGGCTAACACACTGGGAACTACACAAGGACTTAAATTTTTCTTATTAACCCTTGGTCAAGAAGTCCTTATATCTATTTTGTTATTTCCTCATTTTTTTTTGGGGTCATCTTATAGGCTTCTTTATTGGGTAAGGAGGCTCCTAGAATGAATTCTATCTAATGGCTAATTTCTCTCTTAGGTGGTGGATTAGGAATTTTTACATCACTAAGTATCTTCTTATATTGTCCTAGTAGCTCTTGAACCTCCATTGGTATTTCTAACTTCTCGTCCTTCTTCTCTTCTTTAGGATTCAACACTAAAGAAAATCCCACTCCTTCACCTTCCTCTAGTGTATTAAATAACTCCTTTTATAATATGATTTGCATGCATAGAACTGAAATGAAAGAATCATACATAACACATAACACAGTAATTGGTTACCCATAAAATTTCCAAATAGAAAGTAAAACTGGGGTGGGGATGGTACCCACAATATTTAGTACTTTAATATAAATTTAGCCTTTTAGAGCTTACAATGACCACTTGTGATGGCTTTCCCTATTAAGAGAAATAAGGACTATTTTTGATAGATAAAGCAGCAAGAGGGTGCTGGCCCATGGAAAAAAGGATTATTAGCACATTAACAACATATTAATGGAACTACTCAAAGCAGGAATAACATTTTAACAACATAATCACCAAATCTAAATCTACCCCTATCAAAAACATAAATCATAGTACTTATCCACAGGATTAAACCAGAGAACTTAAGATGAATAATAGCATAAAAAGTATCAGTTATAAGCCACGCAGGGCTACACAAAAATATATAAAAACTAATATTATCCCGAACCACAAAATAGGGGATTCGAGGGCCAAGCCCAGCCAAAATTAACCCACACATGGACACCAGAGATTAGTTCTTCCCACCCAGCTATTTAGACAGTAGGGTCCTAGCGCACTCCTCTTGTAGAAACATGAAAAAATCTTTGTTGTCCTTGTCTGCTTCCAACCTATCACCCACCAGCTTTTCCTGCACATTACAGAGGGTCGTAGCCAAAGCATGCATGACCTTCAAGGAAAATTTATTGGTCCTCATGCAATGGTTCATTAGGTCCTGCATATTCTTCTTAATCTCCACAATATCCTTGTCCAATTTCAAGAACCTCCTTTTGAGGGTGCCTGTAAATTTGTTTTTGTCCTCCATGGCCGTGGTATGGGGCTCTTGAAGAGGACTTAGGGGTGGGGTAGGGTTATTGGGGGTTTCTTTGGTTTGTTGGAGGTTGGGCAGAGGATTGTTACTAGTCCTAGGGGGACTCATATAGCCTTCCGAGGGACCATTCTTGGACTCAGTGGAGTGGGAGTCATTTTCAGATAGGGAAATCTCTTTAGAGGCCGTTTCCATCATCCTAATTTTACACTGTTCCTTGACAATTCTATTTGACCTCCAGTGACCCGAGCCACTTAATTCCACCTCCAGATTAACCTGGCTCTCCATCATTTTTCATTTTTTGATCCTATAATCAGTCTCAGGAGTGTTGTAATCCTCTTTCCCCTCTTTGTACTCCACAGACTCAGAGACATACAACTCCTGACCCTCCTTCCTACTGAGAGGGTTTTTAACACTTTTTTTTGGGGTTGAACCCTTTTTATCAGCCAGCACAAGCTCCTGGATGATACAGACGGACTGGGAGGAGGAATGGGTGGACTTTTCAGTTCTGGTCAGTGGCTCCTCTTGGGACATCATCTAGATAATCAGAGGGGGTTGGGGTGTCGGGCAAATAGCTTTGCGAAATTGGTACAGGTAGAGGAGGAGGCCCTGATGAAGGATAGATCTATTAGGGTTTCCTTTAATATCTAGGATATTACTCTCTATGGAGTGCAGAAGATAGAAAGGAATGGAAATTAAATCCTTTCTCCTAATATGATTCAGGAACAGTAAGTGGTAGTTGTAAAACATAGTGAACTTACCTTCCAGCGTGAAGTACTTCATCACAATGAGACAAATTTTTGGCCAAAAGTCTGGCAGCACCTATCTGTTGAATCCCCCATGTTTTCTCACCGACAGCTCACCGTCCTTGAAAAATTGTTTGAGGCTGGTAGGGTCAGCAATCTGACTGGTATTTTTATATTTCCTCCCCATGATAGGGAGCCCTATCACCTTGGATATGACTTCTTCATTCAGTTGGAAGTGGATTCCCCCAACCGAGACACTCTTGTTGTTCTAAGAAGAGACAAGTTGTTTGGAGATTCGCTCATCATGCCCACCTTTCATTCTTTCCATGAAACCCCATATGCTAGTTTCTTTGCAGTAATGAGTCACCAACGCATCAGAAGTGAAAGCCTCATCGATGTTATCAGGCTCAATGTGGAGAATGTTGCCTCCCATTTCAAGGGTCTGCTCCTCCTGTGCCAAAATATCTTTGAAATCTAAGAGCTGAGCATTTTTGCAGGCCATAAAAAACCACTTGTTTTTGTAAAGCCTTTCCAAGGAAAGCTTAAACATAAAATGTTGGTCTTGAAATTTTTTGAAAATGGGCTCCGTACTACTAGATCTAACGGATCTCCAGGTGCCATTAATAGCAATAATAGCAATAATACCAAGGATAGCCAAAAAACCCTTTAATTTAGATAGCTCTTACTCCACACATTCAAAATGTAATGATAATTCTTTATGGGAATTTGAGTTCTCCTTATCATAATCTTGAAAATCACCCAAACATGCCAGCACATGATTGAGTAAGGATTCGTAATGAATATGACATCCTGGCACATTTAAATAGTAATATTCATTTCTCCCATGATGAATTGCTGAGTCACCAAAGGTAAATCACTAATCACCCTCCAACTATTGAGTTTGATTTGTTTTAGGCCAATTGTTGCCATTGAGTCAGCAACTGAATTCCCCTCTCTGTATGTGTGACCTATAGTCATGCACTAGAAGCTATTGAGAAGCTCGCAAATCTCCATAATGATAGGTCTAGCTCGCCAACCTACACTAGCACCAGTATTGACGACCTCAACAACCACTTTGGAATCCCCCTCGATTTCCAGCAGTCTGAGGTTCATTTGTTTTGCGAATTTAATCCCCCAGAGAAGGGTCATTCCTTCCACCTGGGTGATAGTGCAGTTATTGATAGGCCCAGCATAAGCCAGCAGGCAAGTGCCATTGTGATCTCTCAGAACACCGCCCCCTCCATGACCAAGATTATTTACTACCCCATCAAATTTTAATTTTTTCCATCCTCTGGGAGGGGCAGTCCATCTGGTAGCATTTCTAGCTATCATTTTTGCAACGTCAAACCTGGAGAACCCATCTAGGAGGTTCCAGCTGTCAGCAATTCTAACTTCCCAGGAAGCAAGAAGATAGGAGGGGAGCTTCCATTTAGCCATCCTGGCATTCTCACACAAGAGCTTAGTTCCAAGATGGAGACAGGTCTAAGGCTGGTTACTATTCTCTCTGAAAATCCTGTTGTTCCTTTCCTTCCAAATGGTCCATCATATGTGAGGGGGAAGCAAGGGTGATTGAAAGGGGATCTCCAGTTGCTAAATTGATGCACTTCTCTGCCCAGGGCCCACAAGATACCCAATTTGCTGATAATCCCTTGCCAAATGCTGGTGGAATAATCACAGTGGATGAAAATGTGGTTTACCATTTCTTCCTCCTTCTTACATAGGACACATATATTTTCCATGGAGAATCCTCTCTTTATGAGATTATCTTGGGTTAGGACCTTACCATGCATTAGAGTCCACCAGAAAAAAATTATTTTTGGCATGAGCTAAGGGATCCACACCTTCTTCCAGTCCCCTGGGTTACTCTCCTCCTTCAGAAGAAGATTGTAAGCAGATTTAATAGAGAAAGTACCAGCCTAGGTGGGGGCCCAGATAATAGAGTCATCACGCCCCAAAATTCTGATATTAGTCAGGTTTTCCATGAGATCCTTGGCCAAGTGTTGCAGGTCCGGTCTGTCCCTTAACTGATTAGGTATATCCATCTAGTCACTACCATTGATGTAGCTGGAGACTCTATTACCCAAGCTAGCTCTGAGATAGTCCATAAGAGGTTTGAATCTGTGGCCCAAGTTAGGTTGATTCATGATCCAGTGGTCATTCCAAAATCTGATGGATCTCCCATTTCAAATTTGCCAAAAAGCTCCTTTAGATAGAAGGGTCTTACATTTACATATGTTCATCCAGAGTTTTGATCCCCTAGGGAGGTCACTGTTGTGGAACATCCTCCTGTAGGGATGTCCTTGGAGGTACTTAGCTTCCATTAATCTGCACTAGTCTGCTTTTCCCTCTATGAGCTTCCACGCCACCTTCGTAGTAAGGGCCTTATTCATCAGACTTATTTTTCTTAGACCCAGGCCACCCATTCTTTTCGGGAGGCAGACAGTGTCCCAATTGACAAGAAAAATCCTCCTCTTTTCTTCAGATCCCACCCACAGAAAGGTTCTTTGAATCCTTTCAAGTTTTTTGGCCATGTTGCTTCTAATTTTAAAGAGGGATAGGAAGTAAACATGGATCCCTTGGAGAGTGGAGGCTACCAGTTGAAGTTTGTGAGCATTTCTTAAAACCTTCCCCTTCCAACCAGCAAGTTTCCTCTGGGTTCTTTCAAGCATGGAATTCCAGAAATTTTGTAACTCCATGGGGGTATTGAAGAAGAACAATTGGCTCTTTTGATAGTTAATACACTGTCCAAAAGCCCATGTATAACTTTCAAGGATTTGTTTCCATTGTCTGGCCTCAATCACTGAAGAATACCCAAAGAGGAAAGTGTCATCCACAAACTATTCTAACAACACCTGAGGAAGGGTAGAAGCAGGTTTGATGCCTTTTAATCTTCTCATAGCGAACAACATACATAGATTCCTACTAAGCACATCAGCCACCATAATAAAGAGGTAGGGGGAGAGAGGGTCTCCTTGTCTAAGACCCTTCTCCAAAATAAAATAGCCACCAGGGGAGCCATTGAAAAGAATAGAGAAGCTAACAGTTTGAGTACATTCTTGTATAATCTTGATAACCTTCTCATTAAGGCCCATTTTAGCAAGAATTTTAAGCAGAAAAGACCAGTTAACTTTGTCATAAGCTTTAGAGATATCCAATTTAAAGGCCATACCTAGGACCTTGCTTCTATCAATAGAATGGATAATTTCATGGGTGGCAATGGCCGCATCGAGGATCTGTCTACCCGGCACAAAACCTTTCTGAGTAGTGCAGATAATCTTGTCAAGAAGAGGCTTGATTCTGCCAATCATGATCTTGGTAAGGATCTTGTAGAAGGTATTGCAGAGGCTAATGGGTCTGAAATCCAACATAGAAGTAGGATTTTCATGCTTAGGGACAAGCACAATGTAGGTTTTATTATGTTGTCTGAGAAGGTGCCCAGTCCTAAAGAAGTCTCTAGCAGCCCTGGTAACATTAATCCCCACAATTTCCCAATACTCCTGAAAAAATGCCAGAGGAAATCGGTCTGGTCTGGGGGCTTTGTAAACTCCCATAGCAAAGACCGCCTTCTTGACCTCCTTGTCAAAGACCTGCTTTGTAAGCATGTCATTATCACTAAGAGTAATAGCACTTTGGATGTGGTCTAGGAGATGGTTTTGGATGTTGTTCAGACATGTAGGGCCCTTCTCGGAGTACAGACCCTTAAAGTAGTTAACCACAACCTGGTTAATTTTATCCTTTTCCTTTACTTCATTCCAATAAGGACTGTTAAGTCCACCTTGTTAAAGGATTTGATAGAATACAAAAAGTAATGCAACTCTATTAAGATATTTACAAAGCACTGTTAGGTGCACCTTGATAAAGGATTTTGTTGATCCACCTATTAGAATGAACTAGTAGATGATCTGCTTTGGCAACTTTGATTTGCTGAATGAGATCCTTTTGAATATAACTAATCACCTGACTTTGATAGATGAGTCTTTATTGTTCTTTTTACTTCTACAATATTCTAATCAATATACCATATCATATTTGCATATATACTTCTATTAAATAATCTTCTCATACTTATTTTGGATAAAAAAATGTCCAATATATATATATATATATATACACACACATATATATATATACATATATATATATATACACACACATATATATATACATATATATATATACACACATATATATATATATATATACATATATATATATATACATATATATATGTGTATATATATATATATGTATGTATATATATATATATATCTTATCTATAACAAATAACTTCATAACTCAGCTTCCATTAGACATAATGATATTAAACAATATATACAAAGTCAGCTCAATACTGTCACTCGGGTCCAGAAGTCTACTCAGGCAAAAAACTGATACTAGGGCAATGTTGCTCACTCGGGTCACACTGATCACTCGGTTGATGCTAAATAAATTGGGGAATACTGATCACTTGGGTCACACTGGTCACTTGGGAAATACTGATCACTCAGATCACATTGATCACTCGGGCAATACTGAATGACTAAGTGTTTTGACACTAATTAACAACGTGTATTTCCACAAGGTCTACAATCTCCCCCTTTGGCATTAGTGACAAAAACACTTATCATTGTACTTTGAATCTGATAATTCAAAACTCCCCCTTATTATCTACTCAGGTTTTGACACATGTTCTATTGCTCAGGTCCAACTGACTCTATTTTTTGATTTTTCAAAATTGTTATTGTAATGTATATTTTCTTCTTTATATATCTTCTTCTCTACTCAACTATACATGTATTTCCTTAGTGTACATACAATGATCTTTTCCCCCTTGTTTTTGATAAAAAATTTCAAACTATATCTACAAGGTAATTCCAAAGTAGGATAGGAAATCACAATGTACCTTAAAAATTTGAGATAGAGTGCTGTCCCAATTGTCCTGTAGCACCTTCATGATGTGAAATTCAATTTGTAGGTCAGCTGACAACTCTATTATAAGTTCTGCAACTAAGAAGTTATTGTCATGGATGAGTCTCTTGTCATGTGCGATGCATTTCTCCATTGCATCCATATGTGGTAGGAGTTGGCTCTATATGGATGAAAGAGACTCCCTAGTCCTCTCTTCTTCTCTCATCAACTTAGCCCATAGATTGGTCTCATATTTGATCTTTAAATGGTGTGCTAAGCCTGTGCTCGGATCAAGTGCTAACTGTTTTGCACTTTCCTTCAGATCTGCATCAATCTTTCCTAACTTATTCTTTATCTCCATAGTAAAGTTAGAGGTATCAATCAACTTTACAAATAATTCTACTACATTGGTCACAGTGGTTTCTAGAGTGCTAATAACATTAGTTAGTTGTACCTGGTCAATTTCAATCTTCTTTGCAACATTTTCTAGAACCCTCTTTTCAAACTTTCTCTTTTCTTTCTCAAGCAGTTTCTCTTGACCCTTGATGTCCTCATTGAACCTATGGACTAAGTCAACAAGTTGATCCATAATGGAGTCATTCTCATTGAACTCAATATTTAGTGTCTCTATGAATATGACTTTTACATCTTCAAGTACTTTGTTCCTCTTTGTCTCTTCTCAAAGCTTCTTCTGGATTGCTCTTTTCTTCCATAATTATCCAACTATATCCGTTTGCTCTACTGATAAGTTGGAAAGATCATAATTTGGAATCACAATGTCCTTTCACAGATCAATCTCATCAGTATCTACTTCCTTATCCTTAACTTTGATCTTTGAATAAGGTGAAGGAACAATTTCCTTACATTTTCCATCCTCAGCTTTTGCCTCAATATTCAATTGGATTAGGTCATTGACCTTTACTACATCGATTGTTGAATCAAAGTTAACTAAAGAATCAATACTGGCTGAATTTACTTTGTCCATCTATGCCTCAGTTATGCTTTCCCTAGTAGTAGGTGGAGCCTATTTCTTGGTTCCTACTATTTCAGATGTTGATTCTGTAACCTTGTCCTTGGTCAAAGATAATATGTTGTGGATAGGAGATTGAGGAAATGATGTCATTACTTCCACTGCAATCTTCTCGACATTAGACTCTTCAATTGTTTGTACCTTAGGTAATTCATCATGAGTCTATTCAGGAGGATCTGTGCTTGGTACTTCTGCCTTATCATCTTCCATGACTTCAAATATGGATTTCCACACTGTTGTAGTAGACTTCACAACATCTTCTATCCTTTTGTTCAGTATTTGGAAAGTCCTGATTCTAGGAGTGTGATTTTTTTCATATTTTTTCATTGCCTCTTTTATCTTTTTGTTCTTCATAGCAGGCATGACATCCTTTAAGGTCTATTCCCTTATGTCTTTTTTAGTTTTGACTGCATTTAACAAAGGAATAGATACTGCCTTGAACAAATCTTCAGTCATATAACTCTTCAACTTGGAAGGGTCATATTTCCATTTTTTCATTTTCTCTACAACTTCTTCCTCTATCTTCTTATGTTCCTCCTTAGTCCTTGAAGCATAATTCAATGATTTTAAATAACCCATACCACTACCTCCTTTCAGATCTTCAATCTTCTACTCAAGTGTAGGTTGTGGTTTCTTCAAGACAACTGTTTCAACTTCTTCATCCTCATCCTCATCCTCATCCTCATCCTCATCCTCATCTTTTCCCAATACAAGTCTCCTTCTTGATCTTCTTGGTTTGAGTATAGTGAAGATAGGTTTTGTGGCTTTAGGTGTTTTCTTGAGAGCTGGCCTCTTCTTCTTATGATGTTCAACTTCCACCTCTTCTTCTTCTTCCTCAGATTCATCATCCTCTATCTTAACTTTATCATCTTTACTTTTAGTGATAGAAGGAGAGTCAGAGGTGTTACCATATTTCTTTTCAAACTTTTCTAACCTCTTCTTTCCTCTCTTTAGAATCTTAGAAATCTTTATCTCTATAGAATTCCTGGTCTTTGCTTCTTCATAAATACAAAAGTATGGTGCCTTGGGATTTGTAGGTTCATTCACAAGAGTCTCAATGATGTTCTTGGTTTCGTCTATGTTAACCTTACATGCAATAGGTTTTACCCATGCAACCATGGGTTTTACAGCTTGTATGTAAACCTTATCACAATCAACTAGAAAACAAATTTCATCCTTATAATTTTCAACTAGTTGTTTATGAATCCTATATCTGCTCTGCATTTTCTGTCTGAAGTTCTCAAAATATCCATCCATGATATTCTCATAATTATCTCCCAACTCATCTATTAATTCATTTATCTGATGAATTATGGGTCTATCCTTCTTCCATGCTACTGTCCCTTTAGAAGGAAAGAACTTTTGAACATAAAAGAATATGCATACTAGTAGAGAACCAAACTTACATGGATTTGTTTTAGATGCCCAAATGCTTTCCATATTCTTTCTTAGCTGAATGAGCTTCAACTCGGCTAGGTCAAATTCCAGATTATTTTTCACCACCTTGTAGGCTAAGTCTATAGCTTCACAAGGTACACTATTAGGTGTGCTAGAACTGTATATCTTGTGAGCTTTCACGTAAATCCTAAATTTCAATTACATGTCAGTAACTCCGTTCAGTCTCAGGCCTCTGCTGTCCCAATCGGCAAGAGTTAACTCAGCTAGCTTATCTTTTGTTAGAGTTTTGGTAGCTTTGGCTTTGTTGAGCATGGGATACCCTGTTACTTAGTGTATTATTGTCTTTGTTATCTTTATAGGTTGTTCCAACCATAGCTGCATGTCATGAACGTGACTGAGAACGAATCTAATCCATTTGATTGGAAATTCTTTGGCATGTGTAGGATGTGGGTTAAACCTTTAACCTCTAGATGGTTGTGCTCAGGCTTCAGATTCCTTCCTACGCACAATTTCTCATATATTGAATTCATCTCAATTGTTCCAAGCTCCTGGATGTTGTAGTGATAAAAGCTTTGAATGTCATTCACTAGTTATACCCTTGGAGGAATTAGGGAATAAGATCCCATCGGGTCTATTTCTTCTGCAACTATCGGATAAAGCTTCAACTCTAGAGGATTACATACACCATTTCTTACCAACATTTTTGAACCTTTCTTAACCTTGCTGTTGGATGTGGATGCCATATTGCTCAGAGAATTTGGTCAAACTTCACTTTCAAATGCAAGTTCACTCTGAATTACTAAGGGCTCTGAATTTCTCTAAAAATTGAAATCTTTGTTAACAATAATCTTTCCAATTCATCATTTATAAGAGTTATTACCGTTAGAGTATTGAATTAAATGTTTTGTACATAGTAGTTGGCATAGCTCGGGTAGTTCTCCTAGGCTTACTCGAAAGCTCAGAGAAAATTGACTTCCCAATTCTTATAGAACCTGACTCAGCTCAGTTAAGTTAGAGTAGCTTGGGTGTAACTGAGTTCCTTAATTTTTTAACACCATAATATGTCCTAATGCATCAATATGTGGATTTGGACTTTTAGCATATCTAGAACTACTATATGATGACTTGAATACATAGTTCAAGTCATTTCCTTGTATCTCTATTCTGTGATGGTAGATCCACTCAACTCACTATCTTGGGTGCCATTAGATCCTTCATTGTTTTGATCTAAACTTTTGGAGGATTTCCTTACCCATTGCTTATTCTTCTGATTTCTGATTTATGAGACCTTTTCTTTGCCTTTCTCAAAACTAGTATCCACTTTTTCTATCTTCCTACAATTTCTTCTTAGATGACCAAGTTATTTACACACATAACATCTATTAGTAGGATTTCCTTTTCGGAGGTGAGTCTTTAAACAATTTGCACCAATGTGTCCATATTCTCCACATTGATAACATTTGTAGCATGTGTTGTAATCCCAACCAAAAATTACTTTAGCCAATTGTTCAGCAGGGTTCCATTTCTTAGTTTTGCACTCAGAGGATCTATGAACTTGTTTGTTACATGTGAAACATTTTCCTTCAAACTTAGGTTTCTCAGTGCATTCACTTGATCTATGTCCATGTTTTTTGCAACTGTAGAATTTTTCATTAAACTTTGAATTTCCATTGATCCAACATTTATTTGATGTATGCCCTAACTTCCCATAGTGGTTACAAGTAGGCTTTGTGCTCTTTTGGGCTCCTTGATTTGAGGATTTACCTTGTTTAGTATAACCTATTCTAGTATGTCCATGATGTATGACTTCTGTTAACTGATCTGTACTACCTTGTGAACTCATCATACTTTCATTGGTTTATCTTTCAGTGCTAAGATCATTCTACAGTCTTTCATTTTGTGTTCTCAGGTTGACAACTTCTTCATTTTCATTGTTGAGTTGATTTGCCAAATATTCTTTCTGGAGTGACAAGTTATGGATTTCATTTTCTTTTTCTTCTAACCTTGTACTGCAAAATTTCTATTATCTTTTGCTTGATTATTTATTTCTATGACTTCACACAATATGACTGAATGAACTTCTTGTTCTCTTTTCAACTTTCTGACTTCTTCATGTAAATTGAGATTGTTTGCAAGAAAATCTTTAATGGTTGCATCAGCTTCTTCAGAACTTCTATCTTTGCAAAAGTCTTCAGTTTGTTCTTCTATATAATTCCTGTCATTCATTTGTGTTGTTAAATCTTTTATTTTCTTCAGGGAAAGAGAGAGTAGCTCCTTGAGTTTCTTGATCTCATCCATGGCTATTTGTAGATCTATCTTTTCATTTTCAATGACATTCTCTAGTCTGTATACTTCCATTGTCTCCAATCTTTGCTCAAGCCATTAAACTTTTGTTAGAGAAGCTTTAGTTCTAATACCAATTGTTGGAAATATACTACATGAAAGGTGACTGAGAGGGGGGGAGGGATAAATTAGGAACCAATAAAACTTAATCTTCTTTATTCTCAATTAGATTATCTAATATGATTTGCATGCATAGAACTGAAAAGAAAGAATCGTACATAATACATAACACAGTAATTGGTTACCCAGAAACCTTCCAAATAGAAAGTAAAGCTGGGGTGAGGATGGTACCCAAAAGATTTAGTACTGCAATATAAATTTATCTTGTTAGAGCTTATAATGACCACTTCTGATGGCCTTCCCTATTAAGAGAAATAAGGACTGTTAAGTCCACCTTGTTAAAGGATTTGATACAATACAAAAATTAATGCAACTTTGTTAAGAGATTTACAAATAATTGTTAGGTCCACCTTGTTGAAGGATTTTTATGATCGACCTATTAGAATGAACCAGTAGATGATCTGCTTTGGCAACTTTGATTTTTTGAATGAGATCCTTTCGAATATAACTGATCACCTAACTATTATAGATGAGTCTCTGATATTCTTTATACTTCTACAATCTTCAAATTGATATGCCATATCATATTCACATATATACTTCTATTAAATACTCTTATCATACTCATTTTGGATAAACAAAATATCATATATATATATATATATAGAAAGTCGGCTCAATATTGTCTCTCAGGTCAAGAAGTCTACTCGGGTGAAAAATTGATATTCGGGAAACACTGATCACTCAGGTCATACTAATCACTCCGGCAATGCTGAATAACTCAGGCAATACTGATCACTCGGGTCACATTGGTCACTCATGAAATAATTATCACTTGGGTCACATTGATCACTCAGGAAATATTGAATGACTAAGTGTTTTGACACTAATTGACAACATGTCTTGCCCTAAGGTCTACAAATATTATCAGTGGATCCTAAATTAAAGATAATTTTTTAAACCTTACCTAAGATCTTGCACTTGACTCTGAACATGGACCTCCTTTGACTCCGCTCTTCTCAGACCGATTCTTTAATGAGTATCCTTTTGATCATGAGATTATCTCCTACCTATGAATCCAATGCCACTTCTGCAAACTTTCTAATTGAGGTCTCCTCTTGTAAATACTTCACTCTTCTTCTTTCCAGTTATAACATTTCATATTTGTAAAATGGTACCCTCTGCTAGATCCACCAAATCTTCCTCTACTACTTCCAAATCCTCTTCCTCTACTTTGAATCCCTCTTCCACTTTCTTCACTGGTTCTTTTAGTCAGTCTTGATTCCCCTTGGGGTCTTGATTAATTTCCCCTTTCACCATAACTACCTCTTTGTCCTCTTGAGTCTCTTCCTCGACCTCTACCTCTAAAACTTGATTCTTATTTTTTTCTACTTCTTTCGTCAACTTTGAGAGAAAGTTGATAACTCTTATGGATAGTAGTAGGGACAATAAAAATTATTTCTTATTGAATCCTCCATTTCAATCTGTTTATATACCTTTCCATCCTAAGGCTTTTATCCTCTTGCACCTTGGATCTCAAACATAATTTTTAGAACTCCCTAGTGTAATAGTTCACATCAAGCCCCTTGAGCCTCAAATTCAATCTTTTCCTATGTAATTGGGTATCATAGTCATCTGACATATAATATTCTTTGATTTTTTCCACCATTCCATCCAAATAGCCATATGAAGCTTCCCTTCTTTCTCCATATTTGTTTGAACAATTTTTCACCAAGTTAAGGCAACTCTCCTTAATTTTGATTTGGCACTCTTACTTTTTGGGCTTCACTCACTGCATCACAATGAAAGTGATTCTCTAATCCCTCAATCTATTCCATTACAAATTCTAGCTCCATCTTACCACTGAATAGAGGTATACCCTCTAAAGATTTTCCACTCATAGATTTCAATTCCCTTTGGAAAGGCTCTTCCTGAATAATAGGGTCATTCTCTGGAACCTCATCTTCCACTACCACTGCTTTTCCCTTCTCTTCCTGCTCATCAATCTTGCCACTAACTTCTTTTGTCTTCTCCTTCACTTCACCTAATTTATATTCCAATTGGGCTATTCTTTCTCTCAGGAGTCTATTATCTACCTCTTAGTCATCCACCTTCTTGTCTAATTCAACATTGGTCACCCTCCTGGATGAGCTTACTAATTCACCTTCAGACATATATCACTCTAGCCCAAATCTTGTAGGCCCTCATACCAATCTGATAGGGTCACTATTGGGATCCTCTTGGTCCAATGAACCAAGACTCTACACTAGGTCTAGAGTGCTCAAGGAACTCCTCTCACTCTTGTTAATTCACCTAGCGATATCCTCCCGAAGATATCCTATCAAGATCATATGATACTCACTCACCTTCTACTCATATAAACCAAGTCTTCCAAAACATTCCTTATCTAGCATAGAACCATGCATGGCTATGGAGGTTATGTAATTTATGTCAAAATGGTGGACAAGATTCAATCAATCCACTTTTAACCTTCTTTTTCTCATCGATCTCCTATATCCTTCCAATTAGGCCTTGTAACCCTTGTAGCCCTCAGTTACCCCTAATTCCCTACTCTTTTGGAATTAGCTTTTCATACTTGCAAAAAAATTACCAAACTAATGTCCATTCCAAATTACCTTTTGGAATCCTCAAAATATTTCAGAGGTCTCATCTTCCCATGGAGTCCGTACATGCCCTCAACCAAATTGAACTTTTCTAGGTCTTTGTAAAGCTTGCTAGACCATTCACTTGTTCAAGTCTTCAAATACCTTCAAAATAGATTTACCAAGTCTCCTAACCCTGTCTAGACACTGATTAGACACCAGATAACATCCTTAAATAATTATTTTTATTTTATCATTCATCACCTACAAGTATCAACATGGTGTTGCTTGTTTGCACCTAGGAAGGTTACTGAACAACTCGCTTAGGGAAAGACTTTAAATTAAACTAACCACATCCTCTTGCCTTCTTCTTGATATGGAACATTTTATATAGGATCCATTCTCATATCCCAAAGGTTCATTATGATTCCACTATGGAATCTCAAGATTGAGGGCCATTTTTCCTCACCCTACTCTATATAGGATATTTTTCTTGCACCTCTGAACCTTCACCAAAGGATACAAACCTATAAAGTGTAATTAGGACTAGTTTCCAAAGGGAGTCTTAAGAGATGGGTTCACATAACTAGTATAATCACTTGGATATGTTCTAATACCCATAAATTTACTTAATCCACACTTAAATTGATTCCAACCACTCAATCGTGAGACTAAATTTCATCAATTCTCCTTATGTCTAAACTAAACACATGGACTTGTTCAACCTAGGGCTTTGTGGGAAAATCACCAACCTGTGCACTATGATCCTTCCCTTTAGAATTCCTAAATTACATGCCTCTGACTTGCATCCCACCAATATTTATAGATATTTTACTATAGGATGACAAGTTGGGGCTCCATCTTTGACCAGACCCTATAAACAAGGGCTTCGTGGACAATCTCCACCAATTTGATAAGTTGTGTCACTAAAATATATGAATTTGAAGCAAATAAAATTCATTTATACCAGAGCACACAACCCTATATGAATCCTTTCATATTTTCATCAAATTCAGTCACTAGTAGGACATACCATATGAAAGAACATAGAATTTAAGCAAAACTAGGGTTTTTGTATTCAAAATCTCCACCAAACTTCATACAATGACAACCAACTATCTTGGATGTTCAAAATGGACCTTAATAGGCCTCCCCCAATGGATATAACTGATTTTCAAAAGGTTTGGGCTGTTGGTTGCAAGCACACAACTTCTCGAGCAACATTTGAAAAGTTGCATAGCAACTTTTAATTGTTGATTGACAACTTTTACACTTTTGGAGCAACTTAGACATAATCAACCCTAAAGACTCTAAATAAAGTTTTAGGTTTATGAAAATTTTATAAAAAAACATTTGAGCCTAAACCTACCCTTATACCATTTAAAACCCAATTGTAACTCTTTATAAGGTCCTTAAGTCTAATTAGGACTCTATGTTTAAAAACACCTTAGAGCCTATTAGCCTTACAAAAATGGGTCATTACATCATGGATTTCATTATGTATGATCTCCTTGGATCAATCCTTTATTCCCTATATAAAAATCCCTTGTTTACATAATGGTTCCTTACACCATACTCCAAGGGCTAGAAGAAACTCAAGTCCCCTGAGTTGAAAGGTGTGCAACTGTTGCCCAAATTTTCCATTTTTTATGAGATTTGGCCATCCTCTGTGTTTTCCCACCCAAAAATGGCTAACCCCTCTTTTCAAAAGGTCTTACTCTTGTCTCATCGCGCAATCGCGATGAAATTTGATTCAAGTTATTAAGTTGCGCGAGTGCGCGACGAGCTGCCAATCACAGTCATTGCACAATCGTGATCTATTCTAGCCCAGGTCCCATCCATTCCTGACTAAGCGATGAGCTAGAATGAATATCTCATCGCACAATCGCAAGTCATTTTCCAATAGTCATGCCCCGTCTGCGAGTTGGCGACGAGCGGCAGTAAGTGACCATCACGCAATCGTGATCAGTCAAAGTCAAGGTTTATAAGGACCGCGAGTGGGCGATGAGTCATTTTCAATGATGCGTCACGCGGTCACAATGACTATTTCATGACAGGTTTCAAGGTTGCGGGTGTGCGACGAGCTGAAGGATAATGTCATCATGCACTCGCCGAGTAGAAAAGATGAAGATGATATAGGTCGTGAGTATGCGATGAGCAAAGAGGACAAGTCATCGCTCAGTCGTCGATGGATAAAGGAAAACAGAATGTTGCTCGTGACCTTGCGATTAGTAGAAGCAGGACCCATCGCTCAGTCGCAGGGAATAAGGATAAGTCAAAGATCAACCTGCGAGTGTGCAACTGAAGAAAACAAAGAAGGTGTCATGTAGTCGCCGAGAAGTTTGGAACAAAGAAAAGGAGCTCGCGAGTGTGCGACGAGCAGAAAGCAAGGCCTCATCGCTCACTCGCCGAGCAATGAAGATAAAGAACAGGGTCCACCTTCAGTCGTGAAGTCACATGAAGAATTCAACAGTTGATGAAACATCTTCTGACTTGGCTACCATCCCTTGGTCGCCTTGTCACCAGAACAGAACGATGACTCAACTTTCTCAGTGTACAACAGATGGACCAGTGGCCATGTGACATATGGCATAGGACATATGGATGTGGGCCCTCAGTCGCCTGATCGCCAGACAGGGGAAACGAATCACACGACTAGGCGACTAAGTGTTTCTTTCCCTTCAGTCACAGGATCGCTGGATAAGTCAAAGGGCTCGGTGCTGGGTTCTCCTGACTTGGTGACTAAGTGTGGTCGCGTAGTCTCAGAACAGAAAGATAGCATTTGGCGATCAGGCGACAAGCCGTGACGGTTTAAGGTGACAGTTAAGCGCTGGGTCGCTAGAAGAATGATGAGTTAAGTGAAATGCCTCGCGAATTTAATTTCACACAGTCGGGATGTCGCTGGATCTGAGATCGGGTTAAACAAAGGTAAAAAAGTGCTTTGTCGCCAAGTCTGGAGACTTAACTATGGTTAAGGTCTGATGCTCATGATTAAGAGACTAACGGTCAGTCGCGTGGTCGCGGGACTTTGAATTTGAATGTTTGGCGGCAGTTTTGGCACTGTGAACGCTCGGCAGCCATGGTTCCTCCGTGCTCATGTTCCAGAACTGATCAGAAGGTTTCAATTGCAGAAGACCATGCACAGAGAGTCTGTTGATCCCTGGAATAGATTTGTTCGACGTTGGTGGAGAAACAAAAGATTCAAAGACGCGGAAAGGAGATACAGAGTCTAATCAAAAGTTATTGCTCTCGGGTGCAGTTGGTAGAAGGACATGGTCGTGATCGATGGCTCATTGATGAGAATTTGAATGGCAGCTGTCAAGGGTCACTTCTCGTCTTGGGGGTCATGATCAGCTAGTGAGCATTCATGACAGGGTCTAGTGCAGTATAGCTGATTTTATCCAGGTTGCTTGTCCATGATGCGTAATCCAGTACAGGGTTGGGCGAAAAAAGGAAATCTGATCTGATCGATTCACTTGGTGCACATTTATGGCCAGATTAGATTTTTTCCTAGGGTCAATGAGTACATTGTAAATCTGTAACCCTAGTTAGGTTTTCTGAGACTCC
>MU223109.1:766139-801275 GCA_018584345.1 Thuja plicata | reverse complement strand
AAGAAGCAAATTAAGGTGATTATCCAAGAGGAACCAGCCTAGAACCTGGAGGTCTCATCTCGGTTAGCATAAGGTCCCACAACCTTGAGATGATTCCCATGTTATACTGGATTATCAAGATCAAGAGAGCTTGAGATCAGAGGCGCAAATTCAGTGTATAACAGCAACTTTGTCACCTGTCTTCTTAATAGCTTCAACACTTAGCCAAGTAGCAACTTCTAGGGGTTTTTTCTTTCATTATGACCAAGTATTCATATTATGTATTCCTCTTGGTTTTCTTTCTAACCCTCTTATCCAAAATGCATTCTATCACAAGTTTGGGTTGATAAAAAATTTCTTCCATAATATTAGTGGTTAATGAATTTGGTTGACCTGCGTCACAATAAGTACCAACAGATCCTTTGAAAGCATAAATGTTGGAAAAATTAAAAATAGGAGAGAGACCAATGTTAGGATTTAAATCAATTTTGTAGGCATTTTTACCACACTTCCTAAGGACCTTAAAAGGACCTACTTTTTTGTCATTAGCTTTGTGTATTTCTCCTTAGGTAACCTCTTCTTTTTTAGATGAATCATCACCATATCACACACTTGAAATTGCACAACTCTTCTCTTCTTGTCTGTAGCTCATTTATACTGATATGATGTATGAAGAAAAATTTCCTTCATGTATTGATGGATGTATTTATTACCTCAACAATATATTCTTCTTAAGCACCTAGTTTATCCATGTCTTTCACATCCCTCAGTTCCATGACACCCTTTGGGTGTGTACCATAAACAATCTAAAATGGGTTGTCTTGTACTCTTGTTCACAGAGTCATTATATTAGAACTTTGCTTGTGTAAAATATAATCCCAAGTGGCTCCATGTTATTTTTTGAGACACCTTAGAAGGTTATTAAGGGAACCATTTATCACCTTGATTTTACCATCAGATTGAGGGTGATAGGAAGATGAGAATGGTAGGTTTGTTCCTAGTCTCTTCCAGAGAGTTCTCCAAAACTGCCCTATAAAATTAGGGTCCCTATCAGAAATCATGGACAATAGTAAACCGTGGAATCTAACAATCTCCTTAAAGATTATTCCTATTATATTAGATGCAACATGTGTTATCTTACAAGGCAAAAAGTGAGCCATCTTGGAAAATCTATTCACAACTACATATATACTATCATAACCCACTTTTGTTCTTGGGAGTCCTAGTACAAAGTCCATACTTACTAAATACTATGGCTTATTAGGGATTTTCATAGGTGTACACAGACCTATATTTTATGTGTGTCCTTTGGCCTTCTAACGAATCAAGCAACTTTGCACATACCTCCTTATATCTATCTATATTTTAGGCCATAAATAGAATCTCCTTACCAGTTCAAGAGTTTTATCAACTCCAAAAAGAAATGCAAACTCCCACAATCTTTTAATTTGATTATATTTTCCCTCATGGACCCCTAGGTATAAAAAATTGACTACCCTTGAATAAAAATCCTTCTTGCAGAATAAACTTAGAAATATCAGTATGATACCTATTACTCATTTCCATACAATCCTGATAGGTTTCTTTGAAATCCTCATCTCCTTGGTAAACGTTCTCCATGGAATTGACCCCTACGCTCTCCAATTGGATTTCCTTCACTGTCAAATTCCTCCTTCTAAGGGAATCAACTACTTTGTTGGCTACACCCATCTTATGCTTTATGGTGAATGTGTAACATTTCAAGAACTCCATCTATTTCATGTGTCGGTGATTCAACCTCTCCTTCCTATTCAAGAAATTGATAACATGATTATCATTATATACAAAAAATTCTTACAAAGTAAGTAGTACCTCCATTTCCTAAGAGACTGCACCATAGCATAGAGATCTAAATCATAAATGTAATTTATTTCTTATTCTTTTAACTTTTCATTGAAGAAGGCAACAAGCCTTCCTTCTTGGCTCAATACACCACCAATGACTTTGTTACTAGCACCACATTCAATTGTGAATACCTTATGAAAATTAGGCAAAATCAATATAGGTTGATCTACAACCCTCATTTTCAAGTACTCAAATGAGTTATTTGCATCATTAGTCCACACAAAATTGCATTTCCTACCCCCTTTTGTGGTGTTAATCATGGGAGCACACATCACTAAAGTTTCTAACAAATTTCCTATAGAAATTGATAAGACCATGAAAATGGTTTACCTCTTATGCAGACCTTGGGGTTGGCCAATTTATGATTGCCTCCACCTTAGAGGGGTCCATTTTTGGACTATCCTTTGATATCACAAATCCAAGAAACATGAGTTCCTCCTCTAAAAACATACACTTGTCCAAAAAAAGATTCAATTGCTAGGCATATAGCCTTTTCAAAACCAAATCCAAATGCACTATGTGTTAATCCCCATCCTTGCTAAAAATTAGTATATCATTAGGATAGACAACCACAAATTTTTTAATGTAAGGCTTCAAGACCTTGTTCATAAGCCTCGTAAAAGTTCTAGGGGAATTGGAGAGACCAAAAAACATTACTAGCCACTCATAAAGAACTTCTATTGTTTTGAAGGCCATTTTCTACTCATCTCCCTCTCTTATCCGTATCTAGTGGTAACCACTCTTCAAATCCACCTTTGAGTTGTATTTTTCCCCTCCTAAATAGTCCAATAGGTGTTCTATTCCAGACATAGGAAATCTATATCTTATAGTAATCATATTGATTGCTCTAGATATTGTACAAGTCCTCCATGTCTCTTCTTTCTTAGGAGCCAACACTGCAGGGACTGAACATGGACTTATACTTTTCCTTACCAACCCCTTGGTCATCAATTCTTCAGTCTTCCTTGCAATCTCTTCATTCTATTCTAGGGTAATCTTATTGGATATTTTGTTTGGTAAGGTTGCACTAGGGATTATATATAGATATATTGACTGACTTCTCTTTGTGTTTGAAAGGTCACTGGGGTACTGTCTGCAACTACCCCTTTAAATCTATCCAACAATTCCTTTACCTATTTAGGACCTACATTCTTCTCCTACATCTTGTCTTTAGGCTTCTCTATTGGTATTCCTTTTGGTCTAAAAACTAAGAAAAAACATGGAGTGTCTTTCTCCTTTAGAGCCTTCATGAATTTTTTCCCCTACTAACATCACACTTGTCACTACACAGTTCTCTTTTCTATTACCAGGGAGTGGAGTCATTTTATAGTGTACACCATCTTTGGTCACAAAATACACATTCTTATTCTTGACATGTCTTGAATTTACATCATATTGCCAAGGCCTCCCTAGTAAAAGGTGACATGCATCCATTTCTATTACATCACATAGGATCCTATCCCTATACTTCCCTATATTGAATTATACCCACACTTGTTCACTAATAAGGACCTATTTTTTCCTTATTCAACCATGAGTCTCTATACGGGTAGGGGTGAGGAATCTTTTGTAATTTAAGATTATCAACCAATTCTTTATAAGCCATATTATTAGTAGAGCCAAAATCTACTATAAATCTGCATTCCTTTCTATTCACCTTGCAGGTGGTTCTAAACAAAAACTTCCTTTAGGGTGGCTCTTTGGTTGTGGAGACCTTCAAGAGTGTCATATGCAACATCAAACATTATCCTTGTCTAGGATCTGCAGACCTTTAAGTAGATGTGTGATATGAAGTCACTCTTTGTTTATCTTCCTCCCTTGTTAATAGGGCTCTCCTATCTCCTCGTTGTTTGTTTGTTCCTTCCTTCTTATGGCATCTAAAAGAATGGTGATCAACTTGATTGTAGGTGAAACATCTGCCTGTGAAAACATTGGGTCCTCTACCACAAAAATCCCTCTACCACTAGGTCTTCTTCCTCGAAAACTACCTTTGTGGCTTATCTCCCCTTCTTGGTGCTAGCTATTTGACTCTCTATGTGGCCTAGGAGATGTTCCTCTTCCACCAAATTTACCTCTTTGTTTGAAGTCTCCTTCTCTTCCTCTATTTTGGTTATCTCCCTTCCTCCTTTTTTTTCTTCTATTCTCAGTTGCATTTGAAAACAATTATGAATTGTCTCAGGATTAAAGAGACTTAGTTCATTATAAATATTATATCTGAGACCATTCAGATACCTTGCCAACTTTTTCTTCTCACTCTCAGGTACATTTTCCTTGAGAGACATCTTATGAAATTCCTCCGTGTAGGTTCTTACATCTAATTCCTTTTGTCTTAGATTTGGTAACTTTCTATGAATCATTACCGCATAATCCTGTGGTACAAACTGCTTCTTTATCTTTGCAACCATCCTCTTACATGAAGATACAGGGTTTCTCCCTTCATCTATCATCTCATTCTACAATAAGTTCCACTAACTAAGGATAAAACCTTTTAACTTGGACTTGGAAGTTCTCAACTTCTCATTCTCAGGAAATTCATCATATTTAAATAAATTTTCTAAGCTCTCCAACCAATTTATAATCTCCTCTGGATTCAACTTCCCAGGGAACATTGGAAATTTTTTTTACTCTCCTTATTTCATACCCTTTCAAGGGCTTCAATGAAGGGCCTATGATCAGAAGGTACTCTCTATCTTGTAAATGGGTCTCTTCTTCATCCCCATCTCCTTCTTCTTCAGAGTCACCATCCCTTCTGTGTACCTTGCTCTTAAGACTTTCTATCTCTGCTTGCATCTTTCTACTCTCTGCCATGTGCTCCCTCGTTATCTTAGCGAGCTCCACATTGGTGATCCTTGCAAGGATCTCTTCACCATATCCACCTTATGATATCTTTTCCAATTCCTTTTCCCCAAGGATACTCCTAGTTCTCTGATACCACTTGATGGAGATTGGGCATCTAGAAGGATGATAAGCCCAACTTACTTGTCTTCACACTCCTATTGTCACAATACAATAACCAAAAAAGTCTGCAAGAGTTTCTCCAAACACCAATATATCTTACCATCATGAATTTATGACTTCTAGAGGGTACCAAGAGCTCCTACCTTCCATGCTATCTTATCTTGACCTTTTCAACCAGTTTTGATACTTCAATTTTTGATTGGGACCAAAATACTCAAAACTGTCCTAATTGCTAGTAGCCTTAGCCAGTTAGATTTTCAAAGAAAACTTCAAATTCCTCCAAAATACATCCTTATAAAATAAGGATTTTAGATAATTATTATGGAGCTTGGAAAAAACCCAAGAGATCAGATCTTGATTCCACTCTTGCACCTCCAAACCCTCACCAAAGGACACAAACCTAATAGGCCTAATTACGACTGGTTTCCAAAGGGGGTCTTAAGAGATGGATTTAAAGAACCAATCTAATCACTTGGACATGTTCTACTACCCATAAAAATCCATAATTCAATTTATTCCAACCACTCACTAGTGTGATTTTTTAATCAATTATCCTTCTGTCTAGACTAAACACATGGACTTGTTTAGCCTAGGGCTTGGTGGAAAAATCAACAACCCATGCACTCTGATATTTCCTATCATTATTACTAAATTACATGCCCCTAACTTGCATTCCACTAGGATTCATGGATTTTTCACTCTGGGATGACAAGTTAGGGCTCCATCTTTGACTAGACCCTATAAACGAGGGCTTTCTGAATAGTCTCTGTCAGTTTGATCAGGATTCTCACCAAACTCCACCAATTTTACTCAAATAAAATGGATTTAGACTGTAACACACAAAACTATATGAATCATTCATAGTTTTATTAAATTCAATCACCAATAGGACATAGCGTACAAAAGAACATAGAATTTAAGCAAAATTGGGGTTTCTTTATTCAAAATCTCCACCAAACATCATACAATGATAACCAGCTATCTTGGATGTTTGAAATTGACCTTAATAGGCATCCTCCAATGGCTATAAATAATTTTCAAATGGTTGGGGCTGTTGGTTACAAGAATGCATCTTCTCGTGCAACATTTGAAAACTTGCATAACAACTTTTAAATGTTGCTTGACAACTTTTACACTTTTAGAGAAACTTAGACATAATGGACCCTAAAGACTCTAAATAAAGTTGTAGGTGCATGAAAACCTTTAAAAACACCATTTAAGCCTAAACCTACCCTTAGAGCACCTTAAACCCACTTCTAACTCTTTATTAGGCCCTTTGGTCTAATTAGAACTCTAGGTTTATAAAACACCTTAGAGCCTATTAGCCTGACAAAAATGGGTCATTACATCATGGATTTCATTATGAGTGATCTCCTTGGATCCAACCCTTTATTCCCTATCCACCACTCTCTTGTTTACATAAGGGTGCCCTACACCAAACCTAAATAGGTCTTTCCCAATGGCTAGAACTATTTTTCAAATGGTTGTGGCTGTTGGGTGCCAAAATGCAACTTCTCGAGCAGCTTTTGAAAAATTGCATAGAAACTTTTAAATGTTTCTTGACAACATTTGTATCTTTTGAGCACTTTTTACAAAATAGAATCTATTGCCTTTATATGAGGTTGTACGCTCTTCAAAAGCATTAAAAATATCATTTATACCTAGATCTACCTTCAAACCACCTAAAGACCCTATTCTAACCCTTAATATCCCCTTTGGTCTAATTAGGATTCCAGGCTTCTAAAACACCTTAGAGCCTATTAGTCTTACAAATGGGTCAAAGATTACATCATTGATGATCCCACTAGATCCAATCCTTTATTCCTACTTCCAAACACTTGATTACATTAGGGTGCCCTGCATGAGCTAAGATATGATCATCTTCATCATATGCCAATAGAAGACACATAAGAACTAATAGGAATACAAATTTAAACAAAACCTCATTCCTAATAATTCCTTGGATTTCAAGGCATAATAAGAGTCGTCACTCCTTTAAATTGTGGAGTTTTCCCTCTTATAGTTGATGAAAGATAAATTTAACATCATTGTTGTTAGTAGAATTTGGAGGTGTACAATCATGTATAGTACCTGCTAGCTACACCTTCTTATAAGATAATGAATTTTTAGAACATAACTTGATTTCTTCTATAAAATATTACAAGTAAATTTGAATACAATAGAAAATGACTTCAATAAAATAACTCAACATAATAGTAACCTTAAAAGAAATAACTGTGAAATGTGACAAGAAACTAAACCCTGCAAAACTTAGAACTACTGTCATTTCTCCATGCTTTAATCAATCACTTCTAATATTACAGCTTTGCTCATAAATCTTTTAAAGAAACTTGAGGAAATTACTATATATTCTCAAGCTGAAAGTATACAAGATAGTATTTTTATATTTTCATTCATAGAAACATTAGAACGACTGCAAACTTCAATGAAAATTTCAACAAATTGTATTTCTCTTGTAAACTACTTTCACGAAAAGCTATGAAATTTCAAAATGCTTTGGAAACTGACTTTTTGGAGTCAAATTTTTCGAGATGCTTTTCAAAAGTTTGTGATGGCCTTCAGCCCAAGGCTCTACTTTTGATGCATAACTGACAAGTATTTGAGCATCGCATGGTGAGATAGAATAAGTTGGCAGTCAACATTTGCACGCCAAATGCAAAGAAGCTTTTGGATGTGGATGTTTACCCTTTCATCATTTCGAGTGACCACGAATGTCATGTAATCACTATCATTTGGAACCCAAGAAAATCCTTTTTGTCTATTCAAAAGTGCACTCATAGAAACATTAGGTCGACCAGCTTTTCAGGGAACCAGGAATGTTGCCTGACCATTATCATTTGCAACTAAAGTAAGTGCTGTCTGCAAATCCCAACAACTGTACCGAAAAACGATGCATTCTATAAGAAAAAGGGAAGCAAGGAAACCGACCTTGAACTTGTGATAAATTGGCTACCATTGAAAGACCACATAGAGTGCGTTCCTCACAACACAATCCCAAACTCTTTGATCCATTCCACAAATGAATCATTGAGATGTGAAATGGAACCTCCGTATTCGTTCAAAAAAGCCATAGCCTTAGACTTCACAAGATTGCCTAGATGGTTGGGCATCTCCAAATCCTGCAACAAGAGTATGAATTGAATAAAAAAATCCATCTCAGAGACGTGAACTCTGGGCTCCGCCAAAAACACCGATATATTTGTCAAAAATTTGATCAAATAGATAGCTGTTCTCCCTCTTCACTCTTCATCTCGAAAGCAAAAGACATGACTAAATGATGCTCTCCGCGCAAAAGTTCTTTTATTGTTCCATTAAATTTTAAATATTCAAACACACAGACAAGAATCTGCTGCAGAAAGATGATGGTTTTAAATATCTTATTGCCATTGCAAATCAAAACCATGCGCTGGCTAACATGGATTTCCAAATGGCGTGCACAAGCAACTTGGTCAATACGTATCCACAAGTCGGGAGTTATCTTGCTTGGAAGGTAGGTGGCCGCTCCCAACATTTACTTTCCTTCTCACCTTTATGGTTATTTTATTGTTAGGGGTTGTATTAGTATAATATTGTTAGGGTTTGTACGATTTTTTTAATTTTTTTTGGTAAAGTTTGTGAAAAAACCGCGGCACAGGGAGAGATGAGCGACGAAGAACTGGAGCCCGGTGGTAAGGAGAGAAACGCGATGCGTGATAGTTTGCTAGGGTTTTTCAATCCGTGCACAAGTTTTCACAAGCTGATCTTAGCGACGCTATTAACATCTTCACTGGTGATGAATGATTGCACATGGCGGCTTCGGAAGCGTGTACAAACAACATGTCCAAGTTCCAATCAGGACAGCAAAGAGTATCAGTCTGAAGTGATTATAAGCAGTAAGCTTGTCCACCGTTGTCAAGTTTGACAAGTTTTTGAGGTGATGCGGGCGAAAAGGTTGAAGGCTTCTCGACTACAAATAAGTCCCAAATGGAAGTCTGGACGAATATGTATTTGAGGATCCCAAGGGTCCTCTGGTTCGGGGTCGGAGATACAGCATAGCCTGTGACTGAGCCTGCCTCTGCTCTTGTTTATCTTCACGAGGTCAAGTTGGAGATCAAGCGCTGCCAATAGTGGAAGAGGGAGCACTGCCTTCGCTTAAAACATTTACATTTATGAAGTGTGACGCAAGTTTTTGGAGTAGTAGCTCATGGAATCGCCCGTAGAAGGCCAGCGGCAGACAAGAGCCTAACTCAACACAAATCCGGATTGCAAAAAAGGGTTTGGTAGTTGTAAGGAATTCAGAAAGTGGTAGATGCAGCTGATACAAGGATGGGTAAAAATTTGTTTTCTGAGGAAATGAAACAGTTGATGATCGTGGGGTTATTGCGCTCTCAGTCTGATCAGAATGCCAGACCAAGGATGCAACACATGGTGGATATATTGAATGTCACCCGGATTCGTCGAGATTATCCATCTCGAGTCGGCTAACCGTAGACAAGGACGTGGAGTGGATTTATTTCCGAGGTATTCTCAAGTTCGTCCCATGTAGATGAATTATTCTTAAATCAATCTTATTTTAATGGTCAGAGGTAATTTTTGGTCTAGATCAAATATTAAATTTTGTAAAATGAGAAAAAAGAAAAAATACTTCGTATTGTTTCACTGGCGGATAGTGTGATGTTGAAATAGAACAATGTGGATGCAACAATAGCGTAAGGATTCGTTTGGAGGCAACCTCTTTCGTACCAAAAATCCTTATTCAGATATCGCACAACTTTTTATTTATTATGCCTTTTTTTTAAAGACTTGTTCAATAATTCTCTCTTTCAAATCTATTTTGATATGGAATATATCAGTAGCACTTGTATCTGTACGACAGGTTCAAGGGATATGTCGGTAAAAATTTAAAGGTAATATAAGTATCTTTTAATATTAATGTTACACAATTAGTTATATTATATATTATTAAAATATATTTTTATCTACTTTTAAACAACTTACAAGTAGGTAAAGCACTCTTCATCCCACTCTACTTTTAAATTCTACAACTTCTTCTTTTTATTTAATTTTCAATTTGTTGCATGTAAATAGTGAAGACATTGCTTTTTGTTTAAGTTTTTCCATTTAAGTAAACAAGTGTCAATTGTTAAAATTCTGCCAATTTCAAGAACTTTGCTTTTAGTATCAACTTCACTATATTAATAAGGCTCTAAATCTTAGAAAGAATACTTACATTGTATTATCATTTAGTTCTTATTTTACATTATGATGATGAATCGTGGAGTTTGATGTAAAATATTGATACAAAAAATGTCACACAACTAAATTTGGAAACAACATACAAATAATATCAAGATGAATTATAGAAATATAATATTCTTAGCACTTAAATATTTAGCCTGCCAACACATTTAACATCTAATATCAACCTATATTTAATCTAGGTATTCTGCTGATATAGGCAACATGAGACTAAATGCCCAAACATAATTCATTATAATTGGTGTAGTATTGGGGTATAATTTGAGGATCTACTCCATGGTTTATGATGTATGAACTTTGTACATTTTTTCATTTAGTGTATTATAATAATTTTTGGGTAGAAATGCTTGAAGAAAAATTCCTAACAAAGTGCTTGTAGGAAAACTTTTGTTCTAAAGCTTCTCATGCTCTCAAGAAATGCTCCAGTAGGATATGCACCAATCACTGTAAGTGTAAACCCTAAATTATATCTAATTGCAGGATGAATTGCCCCAACCTAGATAATGATAAAATCTTAATAGTCTAAAGAGGTTGAATATTTATCCTAAATGATTATGTAATCTTTATCCTAAATGTCTTTGTATTCATAAAAGAAAGAGGAAAGAATGCATTAAGACTTAACATAAATAATATGCTATCATGACACAAATTCTCTATACTCTAACAACATTCTAATACTTTTGTATCTCTAAATAGCAATATGAAACTACCATGTCATATCTCTAATATATAGCAAGGAGATAGACAAAAATTATAATTTATTTTATCAAAATCAATAGATACTAATACCTTGATATCATCAAAGGGAACTCTAATGTCAACCTTGGAAACCACCTTAAAGAATAGTGAATATATTTATAAATTCATATGGACTCAATCCATGAGTCCTTAAATGAAAAATATTATGTCAAGGGTATATTTGACAAATAACTTCTTAACTACTGACATATTAATGTCGATGACTCTATTTTGAAGTCCACTAACTCACACTAAAGGCATTTGTTACAAACTAATCGTTGGTGTATTTAATTAATTTACACTTAGGCTTTTTAAGCCTACTTAGTCATCCATTATCATTTGACACTTGCCTAAACAAGTCGTCTTCCTTCAGGAGTCTGCTAGAGATGCATCAATTTTATTTTGACACATCATTCTAGTTTCTTGGGCAGTTTTGCCACCACTCTAGTTCATCCCACCTTTCGTGGTTGAACTTGGTTGAACTCTATGCCTATATATATTCTACTTCTCTAATGAATCTATGGTCAATTTTGTTGTAATGTGTTATTTTGCTTCTAATTATCTCTATTAGATCTCAGTTTTCACATGGTATTAGAGTCGTATAGAGTTATTGTGAAGCCAAAAGTGTAGAACATGTCTGCCTTGTAGAAAGCGTCGGCATGGTCTATTGAAAACCTTGACACAGTGGTCGATGAATGTTGTGAGTGTGTGCGTGTGGCTTCTATGGATGGTTGTTGATGGCTCTATTTTGATGTCCAATAACTCACAATAGAGGCATCTGTTATAAAATAATTATTCACCTCTTCCTCTTACATATTCAAGTAAAAATTAAATAGTCTCAATCCAATAGTGACCTCAACCATAATGTTCTATGTCATTCATAGTACATATGATCGAAATTTCTAATAAGCTAAGGGAATTTAAATTACAATTTAGTTCTCCGCCTACACCCTAGGCATCCCTAGGCATCCAAGACTACTAAAGACACATAACTAATAGGAATGCAAATTAAATGAAACCTTATTCCTAACAATTCCTTGGATTTCAAGGCATAATAGAAGTCGTCGCTCATTTGAATCATGGAGTTTTCTTTCTTTTAGTTGATCAAACGTAAATTTAATATCATTGTTGTTAGTTTGTACAATCATGTATAGTACTTGCTAGCTAAACCTTATTATTAGATGATGATATTTTAGTACATAACTTGATTTCTTCTATAAAATATTACAAGTAAATTTGAATAGAATAGAAAATAACTTCAACAAAATAACTCAATATGATAGTAGCCTTAAAAGAAATAGCTGTGAAATGTGACAAAAAACTAGACTATGCAAAGTTTAGAAGTACTCCGATTTCTCCTTGCTATAATCAATCACAATAATTCTATAATTCTAATATTACAGCTTTGCTCATAATTATTTTAAAGAAACTTAGAAGAAATTGCTATATATTCTCAAGCTCAAAGTATAAAGAATAGAATCGTTAGAACGACTGCATATCTTCAGTGAAAATTTCAACAAATTGTAGGCCTCTTGTAAACTACTATCACGAAAAGCTATGAAATTGCAAAATGCTTCGGAAACTAACTTTTAGAGTCAACATTTTTCGATATGCTTTTCAAAAGTTTGTGATGGCCTTTAGCCAAACGCTCTACTTTTGATGCATAATTGACAAGAATTTGAGCATGGCATGGTGAGATAGTATAAGTTGGCAGTCAACATTTGCACGCCAAATTGAAAGAAGCTTTTGGATGTGGATGTTCACCCTTTCAGCCTTTCGAGTGGCCAGAATGTCATGTGATCACTATCATTTCCAACCCAAGAAAATCCTTTTTGCATATTGAAAAGTGTGCACCTAAAATTTATCCGATGGGTGTTCACACTACCAGCTTTTCAGGGAACCAGAAATGTTGCCTGACCACTATCATTTGCAACTAAAGTAAGTGCTGTCTGCAAATCCCAACAAGTATACTAAAAAATAATGCATCCTATAAGAAAAGGGAAAGGAAACCGACCTCGAATATGTGACAAATTAGATACCATCTCAAAGACCACATATAGTGCGTTCCCAACAGTGCTATCCCAAACCCTTTGATCCATTACTTAAATGAATCATTGAGATGTGCTATGGAACCTTGGTATTCGTTCAAAAAGCCAAAGCCTTAAAGTTCAAAGCATTGCCAAGATTGTTGGGCATCTGCAGATACTGCAATAGGAGTATGAATAGAATAAAAAATCCATCTCATAAACGTGAACACTGGGCTCCACCTAAAACACCGACATATTTGTAAAACAATTGATCAAATAGAGAGCTGTTCTCCCTCTTCACTCTTCCCTCTTCCCTCGTCATCTTGAAAGCAAATGACGCGAACAAATGATGCATTTTTGTTCTTCCATAAGGTTTAATATATTCAAACATTTTCTACAGGACACAGACAAAAATCTGCTGCGGAAAGATGCTGGTTTTAAATATCTGATTGCCACTGCAAATCAAATCCATGCGCTGCCTAATAATTGGTTCCTTCTCTTCTGCCCTAAAATATTGTATACGCAAGTCCAAACGGCGTGCACAAGCAACTTGGTCAGTATGACATCCACAAGTCGTAAGCTATCTTCCTTAGAAGGTAGGCGGTCGGTACCGCCCGGCCTAAACCCACATAGCAAAGTCCTATTATGCTACGTCTGTTTTTTCACTTTCCTTTTAACTATTAGGATTCTTTTAATTTTAGGGTTTGCATGATTATAACATTCTTAGTGTTTTACTGTTAGGGTTTGTGAACAAACCGGGGCACATAGAGAGATGAGCGACGAGGAGCTGGAACCCAGTGGTGAGGAGAGAAACGCGATGAGGATCTGGACTAATGGCTTGATGGGGTTTTTCAATCCGTGCAGAAGTTTTCACTTGCAAATCTTAGCGACGCCATTAATATCTTCAGTGGTGATGAAATGATTGCACATGGTGGCTTCGGAAGCGTGTACAAAGAATTTGTCCAAGTTCGAATCAGGACAGCGAAGAGTAGGAGTCTGAAGTGATTATAAGCAGTAAGCTTGCCCATCGTAATCTTGTCAAGTTTGGCAAGTCTTTAGTGTGATGCGGGCGAAAGGGTGGAAGGCTTGTCGTCTTCAAAGAAGTCCCCAATGTAAGTCTCGTGAAAGATGTATTTGAAGATCCCAAGGGTCCTCTGGTTTGGGGTCGGAGATACAGCATAGCCTGTGACGTAGCCTATGCTCTTGTATATCTTCACAAGGACGATCGAGAGAATGTTCTCGCGACAGAGATGAAACTTGACAAGTTGGGTTTTGATTTCTCTCCATGTTTTGTGAATTTCCACATCTGAACTACATTAGGCTCAGCTGTAAAATACTGAAACAACTATTTGCCTTACACAAACTTGCGGGTCTAAAGAGCCTGGAGTTCGTTGTGTCCCCCAACGTAGAGAAGTCCCCAGATGGATATGGCAAGGGGAAAGTTCACAAATTTGCGGGATCTAACGCTTCTGGAGATATTTTAGTTGAAGAGGGAGCACTGCCTTCACTTAAAACATTTACACTATTGAAGTGTGACGCAAGTTTTGGAGTACTAGCTCTTTGAATTGCCTGTAGGAGGCCACCAGCAGACAAAAGCTTAACTCAGCACTAATCCCAATTACAAGAAAGGGTTTGGTAGATGCAGCAGATGAAAAGGTGGGTCAAATTTTATGGAAACCCGAAAGTGGTAGATGCAGCAGATGAAAAGGTGGGTAAAAATTTGAATACCAAGGAAATGGAGCAGTTGATGATCATGGGCTTATTGTGTTCTCATCGTGATTGGAATGCCAGACCAAGGATGGAACACATGGTGAATATATTGAATATGACCTGTATTCGTCGAGATTATCCATGTCAGGTCGGCTTGACCGGAGACAGGGTAATGGGGCGGATATATTTCTAGGGTATTCTCAACTTCGTCCCTTGTAGATGGATTATTCTGAAATCAATCTTATTTCAATGGTCAGAGATAGTTTTTGGTCTAGATCAATTTTATTGTGTAAAAATGAGATAAAGAAAGTTAGTTTCGATTGTTTGAGCATTGATGATGTGATTTTAAAATAAAGCAATGTGGATGCAACATTAGTGTAAGGAATCATGTGGAGGCAACCTCTTTTGTATCACAAATACTTATTTTACAAGTTTGCATTTACTCTGATTTTTCATTTCTATACAGTTCTTCAATAATTCTTAATTTCTATTCTATTTTGCTATGATTTTATATCAAAAATATTCTTAGTCAATAGAAGTTTGTTCATATTGTTTTATCCTTATTTGTTGTGTAATGGTAATAAATACAAAATAATTTAGATAACTGTTGTTTTAACAGTCAATGTGCTTTTATTAGAGGAAAACATGTTTTGAGGGGTTCCTGAAACCCTTTATAGAAAAAAAAACAACAAAAATATCTAGTCAAAAATAAATTAGGTACTAATCAACTACTACACAATAGCCAACCAAAAATAAAGTAAACAATGGGACAACAACCCCTAACACACTACAAAGTTTTCATTAAATCTTTATTCTTGTGAATCAAATCCTCATTAATACTACAAACCTTGTGGACAATGCTATCAGAGGGAGTCATTCCTTTATCCTGACTACGAAGACTAGTAGTAGGACCAAGAACAGAGCCTGAACCCACCTCTTGAGCTGCCACATTCTTCTTTGATTTATTCTTCACACTACTAGTAGGGGAACCTAAAACACTTTTTGAGAGGCCCTAAAATAGCCTCGGCTTAAGCATTCAAATATTTTAGCTCTTCAGATCTATTTTGCATGGTTGTGCAACTAACTGCCACAATAACCCTTCATTTTTCCTCCACTTTTGTAAATGAGTCCTCCATAGTCTCAATACATTGATCATTCACTTCCTTTAGATCTTAATACCCTTGGCTACCTCTAAAATACTAGTAAGAATCTTATCAACATTGTGCACACTTGGGAAAACATTTTGAACACTCTATTGTATTGTTAGCAATCAATGTGTTAACTCTAATGCATTCGTTGTTTATGTCACGAGTTTCCCTGGACATAATCAATCAATCTATGTATTTAACCACATTGATAATTTATGCAAAAGCTACTAAGATCACTCAAGAATCTTGTTAACTAAAGCATGTCAACCTTGCTCCAAATCTTTAGAATTTAAGAAATTTACCCTTAAGGCTATTGGATAGAAAAACACTAAATTTTTGGAAATAGATCATTTCAAGCCGAAAATTGTTTCTAATTTGTTAGACTTTGACATATGTCTAATATGCAAAACTCTTAAATATGCAGAATTTAAAAGAAAGGTTCGAGGCTTGACTAAATTGTCTGATGAATGAATGAATGACATGAATTGTGCAATGTATAACATGTAGTCTCTCTTAGAACTATATATAAGTAAACTTATTGATTAGAGTATATAGGTGATTTTTACAAGTGGACAATACAAGATGATGAAGGGGGAGTATTTTACTTACTAAGGTGTAATTAATTACTCTATTTCAAGTAAACAAACATATGGTTTAATGTAATTATTTTTTTTCAAGTTGAGAGATCTATAATATCTATATATCCACTATCAGAATCATCAATAAGGAGAAACCACTATTTATGGACACTATATTATAATACCTAGTAGTGCTCATGCTTAGTAGAGAAAGCTATTACCTATGGAGACAATGTTACGATACTATTAGATGGGTTAAATAGATGAGAAGAGTGTATGTCCCCTTCAAAAAAAGTTAAAATCAAGGGGTTCAATAACTATAATCATAACTTAATTTTTTACATTGTATATAATAGAACCCGAATCAATTTATACTAATTCTCATTAATCATCTAAGACGAACATAAAACTAATACATTCTGATCTATTGAGTCATGTTAGTGTTTCTTAGAGTTTCAAATCTATCGATTATGGTATATGAATATAATAACTTGGCCAAAATAACCCTGGACACAATAATATCATCATGATAACTGAAACAAAAAATAACCTCAGGTCATAATAACCCATGGAAAAAAGAACCCACGGTCAAAATAACCCATGGATAGAATAACTCATGGTCATTTTAGATCAAGCTAGTAAACTAGAAATGATATAAAATCAATTAGAACAATATAATTTAGATCATGTAAAAGGAATTAAACTAAGTTGAGAGAACATTTTAATTAGAGGCCATGGAAACTGTAAAATGTAAGAAATATTAAAAGTCATCATGTATATAATGCACATGGTTCTATCTAGAAGGGAATACTTTGAAAGATTTCATCCACAATGTTTTAAGTGTGGATATTTTTCCAATTCTTATGCCAAATTTTTTCTCCAATATACATTGCTATCTTTTCATGTGTCCAAATGACCAGATGCAATAGACAATCACCCAAGATTTCAATCATAATGTGGAAATATTATTCATCTATTCAAGATGATCTTCCCAGAACCAATAATACTATTGAGGGATGACACAAAGGATTGAGTGAATTTCTTCAATCATCACACAACTTGGTTTATAAATTCATCAAAGCAATGGAAAAAGAACAGAGTCTCCAAGAGAATAAAATAGAGAAATATATGGTTGGATACACTAGACAACCAAGAAAGAAAAAAATATCGTGCACTCAAAGAGAGGCTAGAAAGATTGGTTGATTTTTATGACTACCATAACATTTTATAGATTATATAAGAGGTGTCACTCATAATTTGACACTTTAATTAAAAATATGAATAATAACATGTTTTAGCAACATACATGTAACTTATAAATTTTTTTTTCCTTTTTCTATATCGTTACAAGGATATTATGTCCATGGGTTATTTAGACCATGGGTGGAATAATCTTTTATTTATGATTATTATAGAAATACATGCGTATTCCTTGAAAGAAAAACTATTATCTTTAATCATTTAAGAAATTATAAATGTATTTTACTCAATCAAACTATTGGGATGATTAATATGTTGAGTATTGATAATGATGGGACCCTTTACTTGATGAATTTTAATATTTTATAATTAACATCAAACAAAGAGATAATTGAATTGTCTACATTATTCCAAAAAATAGAGTTGTAAATAGAATGATAGGAGACTAATGATGAAAGAAGAAGTACGCTCAATAGACAATGCTAGAATTTCTTTTTGAAGAATTTTTTTTTATACCCTATTGCCTATTTAATAAATCTCTTTCATAAGATCTTGTTGAGAAGACAAATATGTAGATATTATTACATATAAATGATTAAGACATCTTTGTATCTTTTTTTTTTGTGAGACATACATGAATTTTAGGGAGTAGCATTCTAAATTGAAGATATAGGCTATAAATTATATCTTCATTAGATATTTTTCTAGTGTTAAAGTGCATAGATTTTGGGATCATATATATCTAGATATGCTTTGTATAGTTAAATATTATATTTAGATAAGTTAATCATTTTCCACAGTATCATAGCTAGGGAAAAATTTAAAAAGAGATATGACATCCACCTCCATAATCAAAGAGGTCCACTTTACAAATACAAGATGAAGATAGGTGTACTTTACTAAATGAAGATAGATTTTGAATTTGATTCATTAACATGCCAAAAAAGAGTAGGCTGTATCCATCATTTTCTAGGAGGTGACAATCTCTTACCAATCTCACCAAATTTAATCTAAATTGTTATAAAAAGTGGGTATAATAGAAAATTATTCCAACAAATAAATTCAAACATGTTAGTACATATAAAATTAATCATTATGAAATGTAGAAATATATGAACAATCTTTGAAATTTATATTTGTGTCCACTTGTAGACATAAAAAATTATAACTTAGAAATCTCAATTTCGCCTTTAATCAATGTTCGAAGTGTTGAAGTATTATGTTTATATTCTAGCTTTGTAACTATGTGTTATGCCTATTTAAAGGCCTATTTGAATTAATTAAATATTAATCAGTACAAAAATGCTTTTGTATTAACAAATGGTATCAGAGAACGTAATGAAAGATTTTAATGTATGATATAATTTAATGTATTATTGGTAGTATCATGAATATGTGGGTGTGCATGTAGAGAGGAAGACCAATCTATAATTTTATAGGAAGACGGACCACGTCTTGCAAGTCTCATGTCAATTTGAAGGCCCTTCCACTATTACTTCCATCACTAAACTAATAAATGTATATTGAAGAAATGGTTTTTGCTACAACAAATTTCTCATTTTGTATGTATGCATCTCCACTTTTTTTTTTTTTATGTATTAAAGATAATATAATCAACTAATGCAATAAAATAGATATCAAAGTGTAGTATTGATTAAGTATCATCTGATGTCGCTAATACATACTATTAAAGATAAAAATGGTATCAACATCCTATGCTATGAGAATTTTGAATTATTTACAAGATACATATATCCAAATAGACCCATATATAACATTAGTCTAAATAAAGTATCTACTTTCCAGCCATTAGTCCCATGAACCAATGATATTGTTATTGCATTTTGTAGCCTCTATAGAAGCTGGAGGATCAATTGAAGGTATATCAGCAACCGTTTCCCAGTTAGGAGCATCTAAGGCATGTGCCTTCATGATCTTCTTGTTCTGTTCTTCAATATTGATGTTCTTTTCCTTCATAACATGTTTAAGGGCCTCTCTTTCTTTCTCATCTAGCATATCGATGTAAGTATGGAAATAATGTGTTGATTACACATAATCTTTGTATATAAGAAGTTCTCCTTCCTAAAAAAAAACCATAAACCTTCTCTTTGGAATTTCAAATACAACAAATACCTGTGACATGATAAAGTAGTATGTGAATTTTTAACAAAACCCAATAAGATCTCCTCTAGTGCCATGTAAGACTTCCTCATTCATGTTTTTTTTCCAAATGAACCAGAGGACTTAATTAGTGAAAGCATAGAAAAAATTGTTAATCTTGGCATAAAAATCAAACACAATACCGAAAAGAATGTCAATCCATGAAAAATTAGAAAGAGGGTTCCAACAAATAGGTCTATCAAGAAAAAATTCCAAAACAACATTTCAAATTTATAGTCAAATAAAATATGGTCAATGATTTTAGGAACAAGACAGTGGGGAAAACAAGAGGGATAAATACCAAGGGAGTTAAAAACATGACCAACAACAAGCTTCTTCAAGAAAATGAGCCATCTAAAATAAAGAATCTTAGGTTCACAAAGTTGGTGCCAAAGAAAATTAAGAGTAAAGTGCCACTTGGAGTCCATTCAAACAAGTCCCCAATTTTTATTTAAAGACTTTAGAATATAAGATTTCTCTTTGATCATACCATAATTTTTATTCATAGAGACTCCCATTAAAGGTGTTACATCTTGCCATTTTATACCTTATTGATGTCTAGGCTTGAAACTAACTTACCAAGAAAAAAAGAACCCACTACTTTACTGATTAGAGTTTATGTTTGTTGTGAGAATATGGTGTATCAAATTTTCTTCTAATCTCATCCCATGTCCCTAATCTATTTCCAATCAATATGTGTTCTAATAATAGAGATGGCTTTGACATTCCACTGCTTCATTGAGAAGCTCTGTGCAAGAGCAAGAGGCTTACTATTTAATTTCACTCCCCACCAAAGGGATCTATCCATAAAAAAAAAATATGGAGGGCCATCAACAAGATCTTTGTCGCATAAAAATTATGTAACACGTGCCCATGCTTTCCAAAGAGATGCAAAACAATTTGAACCAAAACCGTTCATGTCAAAATCACCCATTATCATGTCAAAAAGATAGATTTCTCCAGTACATACCTTTCTTGATAGAAGATCTTAGAATATTGTTTCATATAAGGACCTTCCATGGTTCATTTCCATTGATAGATTTAAAAATCCATTTTGAGGCTAAAGACATACCATGAGATCTGAGATCTCTTAGCCCCAAACCTCCTAATTTGTTTGAAATATAGCACCCGCTCCATTTAATAGAGTGTCTTTTTTAATTACCTTGTCCATGTGACAAAAGAAAATCTCTCATAATTCTATAAAAAAATTCAATCTCAAATCCAGTAAAAAGCCAAGAAGAAACATAGTATATGTAATGAGATGCCAATACCTTCTGAACTAATTGTGCTCTGCTAGCTAGGGATAACAGGTGAGTCTTCCAATTTTTTATGTTTCTTTTCAATTTGGAATACGCCCATACCCACATGCCCTTAGTAAAGGGGGAGACTAAAAAAGGGATGCAAAGATACCTAATAATAATATTTGGTGTTTCCCAATTCCAACCTTTATCTATTATCCAATTAGGTGTTGACTCTTGTAAAACCACGACCATGGATTTATGAGGACCGACCTTTTCTTAGAGGAAAAACAAAATAATTGAAGTCTATTTAACACACTATGAAAATTATCTTTATTTATTTCCACAAAAAGAGTTGTATCATCTGCAAATTGAGTATTAAGGAGTTCCTCCTAATTAGGAAGTGTAATACCCTTGATAGGGGGCCAAACAAGAATATCTAAGGGTATAAAATAGAGCATATGTCACCAATACATAAAGGGTTGGGGCTATACGAAAAACATTCCTAATAGATCTTTGAAGAGATATAGGTTTTGAAAGCTCCCCATTAATATTAATAACTATGGAGGAGTCCTTAAATAAAAATTTTAATCTATTTATGAAAATAAGGTGGGATTCCAAAAGGTTTAAGAATTCCTATCACAAAACACCATTCCATTCAATCATATGCTTTATCAAAGTCTAAAAGAATGATATTATAGTTATACCTATCTTATTTTTCCCAATTGAGTACTTCCCATCTAGTAATGAGGTTCTAGGAATATATCTTTCCTTAACGAGTCTGGTCTGAGAGACAGAGACAATCTCATTAAGTAATCTAGTTATCCTTCTTGTAAGAAGTTTCACAATAATTTTGTACAACAAATTTTATAGAGTTATAGGTCTCCAATTCTTTACTTGAGTTTTATCCTTACTCATGGGAAACAGTTTAATGATCCCCTATTGATATGAGAACCCAATGTCCCCTTCTCAAAAGCTTCATTATATAGTTCCAAGAGTTCAAGACTAATCAAATCAATATTTTCCTTATAAAATTTAGCTGGTAATCCATCTAAGCCAGGTGATTTATCATTGGCCATATCCATTATAGTTGTTTCTACCTCTTCAATAAAAATATTGGTATCCAGGGCTTTCACCATTATCTCAGGTAATTTATTAGGAATTAAATTCAAACAATTTGTAAGGGCTTCCTCACTTTGAGGATAATGTTTAGAAGAGAAGAGATTCTGATAAAATTTGGAAAAAATTCTTAACTTCATCAATATCTCTGTTGAGTCCAATTTCCCCTTGAATCTCTTCAATAATATCTCTTTTTTTTTGTTCTAATCATATTGAAGAAGTATTTTCATCCTTTCCTGTAGCCAATTCATTCAGGCTCTAACTCTCTGTCTTTGAAATATGTAATTGTAAAGTTTTCTCATCTCCATTCTAGTTATCTTCAGTTCCTCTATGATTTTTACATTCCTCATCTATCCCTGCAAGGTGATTTCTAAAGAAGAAAGTTTAGATTGAAAAAAGAATTCTTCTTGATTTTTGTCCTTGGATTTTTTTCATCCCACAATTTGGAACATGTCTTTCATAGATTAGTGAGAGTGTTCGAGTGTTCTCTGTGACTAATTTTCATGTTAAAAAATATGGAAAGATGGGTAGACATTTTAATGGCCCCAATAGTAGCTTGATCCTTTAGTAGCGAAACAAAAATTTTAAGAGGCCTTTTAGTCTATTGTTAGAGAAAGCGCTAGAAGGGTCATCAATACAGAAATGAAAGAAGATATGGGAACGATCTGAGATAGAAGTAAGATTAATATTGATGGGGGATAGACCCTTTGAGGAAGGGAAAGAGAAAAGTGAAGCATCAGCATATTAACTCTATCTAATCTATAGAATACTCTTTTCCTACCCAACTCATCATTAGACCAATTGAACCAAATGTTAGACAACAAATCTTTTTCCTTACTATTCGGCTCCACAAGATTTAGTCTCCTTTTAAATTTATCCTAGAAGAAATGTTCATTACCTTTCCAGAATTTTTTTATTTCTCCACACTTGTCTTCTCCAAATTCCACCATATTAAAGTCTCCAAAAAAAATTCAGTGAGCTTTGGGAAGAGCCATTGCCAACCAGTCCCATAGAGCTACTCTCCCCCTCTCTCTATAATCATTAGGAGCATATGAATTGTAAATGCCAAAGATTCTATTCTTCCATTAGAGGGTGACCCAAACAGTCCTATTGCAAAGTGAAATACCATTGTCAATAATGTGATCCTCCCATTTGAGAGCAATGAGGAAAAAAACTCCCCCTTTTCCTTTGTGATGAGCATAGACAAAATGTTTAGCCGGAGTCCAGATGAATTTTACAATGGTAAAATAATGATAACCAGTTACCTTGATTTCTTGTAGAAATACAAAGTCAATATTCTATAATTTATTCCTCCAATCTCTCACAACATACTTTCTGTCCACCATTTCTAGGCCTTTTACATTCCATCTTGCAAAATTCATCATAACAACAAGGTTAAGGGGGTTGTTAGATTCTGCATAGTATGTTGGAACATTCAGGCATCTCAGGATTCTTTGACCTATTACTCTGCTTACTAGATTTAGAGATAGAATTCCTATCTGTCATTTTCCTAATTTTATTTCTAATAAGCTCTATGAAGCCATCTCCAATATTTCCTTCCAAAACTTGATTCCCAGCATCTACTTGCTTATCTATATTTTCTTCATTTTTTACCACTGGAAATGTCAAGATGAACTTTATTGTGTTGTGAAGATTTTATTTTAGGGTTCTAATTTTATCAACTCTATCTTGAATAGTTTCCAAGGCCAGTTGATGTGGATTTTTCCAATTTTGGGCTCTCTGAATCTCAGGTGAAAAACTATATTGACCTAGGTTTAGGGGCATGGGATGATATTTGTCCTATTCAAAGTGGGTAATAACTTCATATTCTTCCTCGAAAAGAGGATTAGTTAGAGAAACAAATTTTTGCTTTAATATGAGCATCATCCTAGGTTTCTGTATTTAAAACTTTTTCTCCAGCAACCACTAGTTTATCTACATGTTTAACATGTTGTCCTTGTCTTGAATTCACTTCCCTAATAACTTTTGTATTCTTATTAGAATTAGCATCTTTAGCATTTTTTCCTTATGGTTAACCATTGCATTAAAATTCTGTTAATTACCCCCGAGAGACGAGTATTTATTTCTATTATGACCATTATTTTCAAGTGGAAACAAGAATTTCAGTTACCAAAAAGGGATAGTTTCCATCCATAGAGATTACCCTCTAGTTCCAAAGAGATGATATCAAGAATGCAAACTTTTAGAGGAAGGGCAATAAGAATCCTCACATTCAGATGGGGCAAGGTAACTTTGGATTCCTCAATTTGTAATACAGAACCCAGGGGTCTAAGTATATGAGAGATAAATGGCCAAAATTATGGCAGAAGCCCTTTGAGTTCTACCTAGTTGGGTGAGGAAAGAGCATCAAATTGTTCAATATTACCCTTAGGTGACCAGTCGAATGCCCTAAAAAGGGATTTTCCCACATTCCATAATTCCTTATTAATCACCCTCTCCTGAATACTATTGTTTTTAAAAAAGATACCAAAAATAACCAATATGTAACATTCTATGAAAATTCATATGAATGCCTAACTTTTTACCACAAATATTAGCCAACCATTCATAAAAAAAATTCCTTCATGAAAGTAAATCAGAATCCATGGCAACAAAAAAATTTCAATATTCTTAAGCCTTGCTCTTTAATTTTTAATGGCCATCCTCATGTCTTCATTTGGAGAAAGGGTAAGAGTCTTAGAAAGGATAGAAGGGACCTTACCATCTCCTCCTTCTCTGGAGCGTGCAGGGTTGATTCTGCCACAAAATCCACTTCCATGGGCACCAGACCCCCAAAATCCTTCTTGTTCCACTATTGCAACCATAAAGTGTCCATTAAATTCAGCCGACGTCGGTGCATAGTAAACAACAGAATCCTCAGTGAGAACCGACTTATATGAGGGTTTTTCAGGCTCTTTCTCTTTTCCATCAATCTGAATGGGAATAGAGTCTCCATCTTTATGCCCTTCAACACCGGCATTTTCATCCATCTTATCAACTTCGGTCGCGCGTATCGTAGCAGTAACTATCATTAAAATCCACGTCAAATGAAATCAGAAACAGTCTCGAAGAGCCAAACTCCAAGGGGCATCAGAAGGGTACACACATTCAAGGACACGGAAAGAAAGAAGAAGGTTAGAGCAATAAACAAAACAAAGGCCAAAGGCAAAAAGAAAAAAAAGAAAAAAAAACACATAAAATAAGGGTCCGAGTCTGAACGTGGAGGGAATGCCAAGTGGGTTGGTACGACCCCCAAGATGTCCCCTCAGGGTTGTACCAGGTTGCAGACCATGACGCATTCAACTTCTTTTTCCAAGTTCTTCAACATGCATCTCCACTTTTCATAACGAGGAGTATATTAGGGCTTGCACCTAAAGAAAGGTGCAAAGATTAGCTGATAGGAAAATATATTAAAATAATTCTATATTTGCATAGAAGATACATTATAATTTTAAGTTAGCAAAATGAATTTAAAAATAAATAAACATTTTATTTTATTATGTGGAAGCGTGATATTAGGGTAACTCATGAATTTGAAACAAATTTATTCTTATGGGTTTTTATGAGAGATCTTATTTGAAGTATATTTTTTATCTATACCCTTTTTTATTTCAATATTTAGAAACTTATTTAATTTTTCAAAGAATTTTTTGGTTTGCTACTAAGTTTGCCAACACCTTAATATTTTGGGATTTTGTTTGAGAAATATCCTCTTATTTTCTTCAAATTTGTATAATTGTCTTATTAGATTTTTAATATTTCATGTTAACTTTCAATTGATTGTTCATTATCAATGTTTTTATTACTATTGAATGTGGTGAGTATTTGTTGTAATATGTATCTCATTTATTATATATAGGTACATTTGATTTAGAAACTTATATGAAAATTAGTTAAGATTGTTATAACTTTTGTTTCTTCTTGATCTTGTGTATGATTACATTTACATTATCACACGAATTATCAAATTTGGTTCTAACCTTGCTTTTCTTAGACTTATAAGTTACTTTTATTAAATTTATTTTTATAAATTCAAATTTTTAGGAATATTTGTTTATACTTATTCCTTCATTACTAAATATGTATTCTTAAATGAATCTATTACTGAATATGTATTCTTAAATGAATCTGATTAAAAAAAATTAACATGTAAATTCTATGTTATACATATTAAAGTCAAAACTTTATATATCTTATCTTGCATTAGATATCTGGTGGGTGGTCAGTCCATTTTTGAAGCTTAAAAATATTTTTATTCCAAACACCACAGAGCTTCCTAATATTTAGTAAAAGATATGGATAACCATTGAGTAGTAAAAAATCTAATAAAGTATATTAATAAATACACCTACAACTTTCAATATCTCTGTGCTTTTGAAGGTAGATAATACGACCTATATAATTCTTCATAGTTCATGCAATATTAGCAACGAAATTTCTTGAGGGAATTTTAACATACATTTCCCTAGTAGATTAAAAAATGTTGATGCCTATAATATAATTAAACTTTAGTGAATGAACAACAATTACAAATGCATTTACACGCACTATGAATGTATTACATCCAATTTTTTGAAAATAATAAAAAGTCTTGTGGAGGTAAAACGATCTCCTTATCCTTATACCCACCACCTAGGATTAATTTTTAGCTTCCAACAATAAAATATTATTAGAATTCATAGATACAAATGAAACAAAAAATTCTGGTATGTACAAAAAATAGGGCTATGATATCTTTGATTGTCAAATCAGTGACATTTGAATCCAACAAAAGGTCTAGAAAATCCTTGTTTGCATCTTTCTTCTGCTTAATGCATTGTCTTCTCTTTGGAAAATTGATTACAATCTTGAAGGTCATGAGTGTCTTCTAGTGAGGACCATGATTGCTCGAATACATTGAGGGTTTGTGTTGATCAAGTGTTTTGGCTTCTTGTAGAGTCATAAAAGGGCCACATTGTTGAGAAATATTTATCCCCAATTTTTCATTGTTTCTTAGCACATATTCTAGCAACAATCCTTCATTGATTATTGGCTCTCCATCTACTTGAGAAGGGAGGCCATCACTTTGGTTCATCAAGCTATCATGCATGTGTTCAGGAAAAATGAGCAGCATGCAACATAATGAAATTCCATTGGTCTTTCATCTCAAAAAAATTTGACTAGTGATATGTTTGACATTTTCTTGAACTAAACGATGACAAGAAAAACTCTAAAAAATATTTCCAAGTGTGAGACTAATGGTTAAATCTTTACCAAAGAAGAAACTCCAAAATGGCACAAATAAGTTGCAACAAAATTGCAAAGGAGTAAAAATAAGAAAATGGGGAAATGGGTTTCCGAAGTGAGAATGCCCAATTCCAAAGCCAGAATTTGATTGGGATCTTATGATTTTCCTTACTAGGATGCTCGGGCTTATGAATATGTTGTGTATGGCCTCAAAGGATACAAAAAAAAGTTTAAATTCCTTAATTCTATGCTGGATATTTCATGAGCCTCTTTGATGGTTTTCTATCCCAGGCACGTGCTTCGAAGAATTATCGACAATGAAAAAATGACAATAAATTTGAACTTTTTTGGCTTCATTCAGTAGTGTCAGACACTTTCCCAGTAAACATGACAGTGAAGATCAATGTTTATTGCAAACAGTGAGAAGAAAACATTTTGGCGGCATTGGCTTTTAGGCGTGAGATTGTTTTATGATCAAGGGGTTCTCCCCAAAGGAAGCATATCGGCTAATAAAATAGGCACAATTTACACCAAACCTTGGAGTTAAATTAGGCATGGAATAGGGGATTATTTATGGACACAAATACCACTAATGGCATATTGTGAGGTTTAGAAGATAGTTTCCTAGATGTGAAAGACTTAATGGTTTCAGAAGTATGAATTAGAATTGAAGTATTTTTTTGAATCGGTTTAGAGATTCCCAAAGTACAATTGATTTTGATTATCAAGCATTGTAACTTCTAAATATTTTGGGTAATTTTCATAGTACCAATTTATTAATACTTTTTCAACTTGTAGTCTGCTATTTATTTAAATCTTTTGGCATTGTGGTCCATTGAAGACTTGAATATTTTGTCTACTATTAATATCTGAATCCTAATACTAGTATTTAGTAATGAAATGACACTCAAAAATGATTAGTTTGGAGAGAGGAAATTCTTGAAGGTTATACTATTTTTTAAAGAGCCAATTCTCAGGTTAGACTATCTTCCAAGAACTCTTATGTAAATTTAGTGGTAGAAGTTGTTCTATGTTCAAACAAAATCTTACTTGCATTTTAAATGCACATATTTTTCCTTGTGCTTGTCAAAACTAAACTAATATATACAATGGACGCAAATATGAATGAAGCATTTAGAAAAAATATTGATAAATACCTTGAAGTGATAATTCTGGACTTCTTCATGTTAATTTTTGCATTGGCAATTTAGAAAAAAAACATACCATCAAATTTTACTAGAATTCTTGAGGATGCACAAGAAATATATGAAGAAAGATATACTAATGTGTTTCTAAGATTTGATACTTACAATTGTGGAGTAGATTCATATAATTTGGCAATTGGATTAGGTCACTTTGATGTTGCTATTGTGGATTCCTATAAAGTAATTGATCTTATTAAAGACAAAAGGGGAAATTTTTTTAGGGAATTAGTACCACAAAAAAGAGGTACATAAGTAATTGCTTTTGTATAGGATCCAAATGGCCATAAATTTGAGTTGATAGAGAGATGTCCTAAAAAATAATTACGTCAAGTAATGCTCAAAGAAGGGGATCTTGCATGTTTATTGAATTTTATGAAAATCTATATGGGATGGAGCTATTATGAAAATGGGACATTCCAAATTACAATTTATATAATTTCTATAATGGGATATGGATCACAAGAAAAAATAACTTTGACAGTTTTAATTTTTATCATGAATATAATGATATTTAACCTTAATGTGCTTGGCACACCCATCAAAGACTAAATTCTTATCAATCTTTAACATCCCTTGATTATCGCAAAATAGAATTGGTGGTTGATATTATAAAATAGTCATATCTACTAAAATTTGATGTAACCAAATTGCCTCACATAGCTCCTTGTGTGGCATTATATTCAACTTTGGTGGATTAGAGAGAAACTTCAGTTTTATTTTTACTTGTCCACAAAATAAGACCAGATCCAAGATGAAAAAGGTAACCTAATCTTGACATCTAATAATGTATAGGTCCAATGTAATCTGACTTAGCATATCCATGCAAGAATAAATGTTCATTAGTCTTATATTCCAGACCATGCTCAAATGTACCTTAGACATATCATAAAACATGATTTTCTACAATCCAATGATATTTTTATGGATCTTGGATGAATAAGATAGAGCTAAGAGAAAAGCACAAATATGATCTAGTTTACGTCAAGTAAATGAAATCCCAAAAATTTGTTGATGGAGAGTCACATCAACTTGAGGTGATTCCTAGAAATCAGATAGTTATAAAATTTTCTCTAATTAAGTGGGCATAGATTTGTAATTTGACATTCCAAATATTTCTAGGAGCATCTACGCATACTTCTTCCAAGGAATAAAAATATAATTCTCCATCTACCAAATCTTCAAGCCAAGACAAAAATGAAGCAAACCTGAATCAATCATATCAAAGGATTTATTCAGATCATGCTTGAAAGTATCAATAAAGTTTTCTAAGCTCCCCTTAATCACAAGATCATCCACATATAAAACTAGTATGACAATTTATATTTCAAACTTCTCGATGTACAAATTAGGATCAGAGGGGCTACAAAAAAAATATGGTGTAAAAGGTGATCATCTATTTTTATGTACCATGCTCAAGGGGATTTTTTCAACCCATATACTGACTTGAATAAATTCTAAACCTTAAGAAGAATACTTTTATTGATTTTGCCTTTGGGTTGGACAATGTAAAATTATTTGAGGTTACCATTCAAGAAGCCTCTTGTGACATTCATCTTGTGAATCCTCCGTCATTTGTACACATCTAATATAGACACAAACTAGATAGTTTTAGGTTTTGTGGTGGGTGAAAGGGTATCCTCATAATCAAAATATTGCTATTTAGGACATCCCTTTGTAAAGGACACAAGGAGGGTTAGTGCCTAGGGCCAATGGCACTCCCAAACACCAAACCTACTTGTAGAATCACAACTCATAAGCTCAAACACAGAGAAGGAGAGAAGGAATACTGATACTTAAAGTTTATTTATCAAACTTCATATATTTTGGGTTGTAAGGCCTTCGTGGTTATGACCAATACATTAAAAATATATTCAAATATAGTCCTCATACATGCGAGATCCACAATCTCTAGCTTCTTCCTCCCAAATTTCTCTACCTTAACCTAACAATAGATCAATACATATATACGAGAGGCTACCAAAAAGGTCACCCCAAAAGATCCTCAAGATCCAGCATTAGAGAAAGATACAACACAGATTTAGGTCCACACATTTCCCAATGAGGTGATCCCAACATTAATATCAGAACAAAAATTAACTACACATGTCAGCTTGAAGATCCAACTAAAAAAAACTCACTCGGTGAGATAGGAAACATGAAACCACCCAGAAAATAGAAATAACCAGTGAAACCACTTAGGGAAACTAGGCCAAGAATAGTTACTGAGTTCGACGATGAACTGAGATAAGAAACTTCAACTAAGAACTCTAGAATAGTTACCGAGTAGTTTACCAAAAGTCTCTAGAAAGTGACTAAGCTAAAAATAAAATATATTTTTGGTTGACATAGGATTTCCATGAACCCAAGTGCTCCTTCATTAGACACCTAGGATTGAAATGAAATGATTCTTTGAATCATGAGTGAGGTATAACCTAAGCTGAATCCAACTTAGATTGAGAAATCCATGTAGAGTCTTCAATCAGTCTGTTCTTCCACTTTACCAAGTAGTCCATGTATCCTTTCCTATTGTGCTTTTGCTAATCCTTTTTTCCAAAACTTGTTCAACTTCTTCGATCTATTTTTCAGGATAATCACTTGGAACTTTCACTTCTTCATCTTGTTCATGATACTCATACAAAATTTGAAATATTGAATATAGGTGATATACCCATGTCATCAGGTAAATCTACTTCATAAGCATTTCCATTGTCAAACTTTCTCAATATCTTGTAGGGACAAAATTTCTTCATCTTCAATTTACCATAAGTTTCAACAGGAAATTTGCCTTTCTTCAAATGAACCATCACTTCATTTCCAACCTCAAAAATCTTATGTCTTCTTTATCTATCTACACTATCCTTGTATTTATAATTACTTTTATCCAACGTATGTTTTGCTTCCTCATGCAATAACTTCATAAACTCACCAAATTATTCTCCTTCAACACTCTTCTTCTCTTCTCTAGAAATATCTCTTAAGTATAATATACCTCTCAGTTGTATACCATTAAAAGTATAAAAAGGTATCTTTATAATACTCTCATTCACTAAATTATTTTATGCAAACTCTTCTTGTGGTAACATAAAATACCAATTACTCAATTTGTATTCAACTAGGCATCTCAATAAGTTACCCAAACTTCTATTTACAACCTCTATTTTTCCACCAGTCTGTGGATTAAATGTAAAACTATACTTAAAATCAGTGTCCAGCTTCTTCCAAAGAGTTTTCCAAAAATAGCCAACAAACTTACTGTGTAGGTTACAGATGATACTCCTCGATAATCCATCCAATCTAGCAATCTCCTAGAAGAAAAGATCTTCTATATGCACTGCATTTGATTTTTTCCTACATGGTATGAAATGTGTCATCTTGGAAAATCTATCCACAAAAACAAATATGGAATCATTACCTCTTGTTTTCCTCGGTAATCCAAGAACAAAATCCATGCTGATATCACTCCAAGGTTTCTCAAGAACAAAAATCAGTGTATCCAATCCAGTATTTTGCCTTACTCTTTTTTAAACTTGGCAAACTCCACAAACTCCACAACTCTTCACAAATTTATGAAAAACCTTATACAACTGAGGCCAAAAATACCTTTTCTTAAGTAAATTCAATGTCTTATCAATGCCAAAATGTGCAGCAAAATGACTACTATGCTTCTCCTTTATCAAATTGGTTCTCATTGATCCTCTCAGTATACATAACTAAATTCCTTTGAACAACATATCTTCTTGAATGAAATAGGCTTCAAACCTACTCGGTTTACCTAGAATAAGCAGTCTACATATTCTGCATAGATCAGAAAAATCTGGGTCAATTTTATACAAATTCTTCATATCATCAAAACCAAGAACCGTAATTCTCATTTCAGTCAGAAAATATCTTCTTCTACTCAATACATCAACAACTCGATTGGATACTCCACTCTTATACTTTATAGAAAATGTGAAATTCTCCTAATACTCTACCCATTTCATACGTCACTAATTCAACTTATTCCAACCACCCAAATACTGTAAAGTCTGATGATCAGTATACAACACAAATTCACTTGGCATCAAATAATGCATTAATTTCTTCAGGGCTTGAACAATAGCATAGAATTCTTGTTCATACACACAAATTTCCTTTTATCACCATTCAAATTCTAACTAAAGAAAGCAATAGGTTTACCTTCTTGACTCAACACAACTCCCATTGCACTGCCACTTCCATCATATTCAACTTGGAATACCTTATTGAAATCAGGTAAGGCTAACACAGGAAATTCAACAACCTTCTATTTCAAAGTCTCAAAATTCTTATCAACTTCATATGTCCACTTAATTTCTCTCTTATCTCCTCTCATTGTCTTAGTCAGATCATTGCAAATTGACCTTAAATTCCAGATTATTTTTTGGTAAAAAATTTCTAATCCATGAAATTATCTTACCTCACCACCATTCTTAGGTATAGGCCAATTAAGTATAGCTTCAATCTTCTCAAGATCCATCTTCAAACCTTCATTTGAAATAACAAATCCAAAATACTTTTTCAAATTTATCAGCAACTTCTTCTCATTCAATCTTTGAAATACCTGTCTAATGTGAAACAAATGATCTTCTTCAGTCTTACTAAATATTATAATTTCATCCAAGTACACAATCAAAAATTTACTCAAGAATTTTTTCAGAACCTCATTCATTAACCTCATAAAAGTACTTGTTGCATTCGTTAAATCAAAAGGCATAATCAACCATTCATATAAACCTTCTTTTGTCTTGAAAGAAGTCTTCTATTCATCACGTTCTCTTATTTTGATTTGATGATATCCACTCTTCAAATTAATCTTGGTAAAATATTTTTCTCCACTCAAACAATCCATTATATCAACCATTCTTGGTATAGGAAACCAATACTTAACTATTGTCTTGTTAATAGCTCTTGAATAAGTACACATTCATTATTCTATATTCTTATTAGGTTCCAACACAACTGGTACTACACATGGACTCAAACTTTCTTTGATAAAACCATTCTGCAACAACTCATGAACTTTTCGGTTGAGTTCCTCATTCTTGGTTGGTGTCAATCGGTGTGGTGTCTTGTTTGAAAAAATAGCTCTAGGAATTAGATCCATATAATGACTAATATTTCTCATCAGTGGAAAACCATTAGGTATGTTATATGAAATGATCTCCTTATACTCTGTGAGAAACTTCTCAACCTTTTTAGGAGCTTTATCTTTTTTTTATCACTTGGTTTTTAAGGAATCAAATCATGACAAACATCATTTCTCTAGAGATCCTTAGCAAATTGTCTACCTTCCATAAAAAAAATATTCATAGATGTACATATCTCACCAACAGATTTTTCAACCAAAGGTAGCAACATTTTCCTCTTGCCATCAACCTAAATAATACATTTGTTAACTCTTCCATCATAGCATGTCTATCATATCGCTAGGGTCTACCCAAAAAAATATGACAACAATCCATAGGCATAATATCACACAACACCTTATCATAATACATTCCAATTTTATGATACCACCTAATGCAAGGAGAGTTAGTACCTAGGGCCAAAGGCACTCCAAAACACCAAACATACTTGCAGAATCACAACTCAAAAGATCAAACACAAAGAAGGAGAGAAGGAATACATATACTTAACATTTATTCATCAAAATTTATACATGTCAGGATTTAAGGCCTTCCTGGTTATGATCAATACATTCAAATCTATTCAAATACAACCCTCATAGATGCAAGATCCATAATCTCTAGCTTCTTCTTCCTAAATTTCTCTACCCTTAGCCTAAGAACAAATCACTACATATATACAAGAGGCTACCAAAAATGTTGACCCAAAAGATCCTCAAGATCTAGCATTTGAGAAAGAAACGACCCAGATTTAGGTCCACACATTTCCCAATGAGCGACCCAACACTAATATTGTGACCAAAATTAAGTGCACATGTAATCCCAAAAATCCAACAAAACAAAACTCAATTGGTAAGACAGGAAACAAGAAACCACCAAGAAAAAATAAATAGCCACCGAGACCATTTGGTTAAACCAGGCCAAGAATAGTAACCAAGTTCAATGGTGAATCGAGATAATAATCTTCAACTGAGAACTTCAGAATAGTTACCGAGAAGTTTACCAAAATTCTCCTGACAGTTACTGAAATCAAAATAAAACATTTTTTTTGTCGACACATGATTACCATGAACCCAAGGTGCTCTTGTATTAGAAAAAAGATGTGTGTTGTATTTTTCAATAGACCCATCTACCTTTTATTTTGTTTTGAAAATCCATTTACAACCTATGATTTTCTTACCTATGGGTAGATCATCAAGTTCCCATGTTTCATCCTTCATCAAGGATTCATATTTAACATCAACAAATTTCTTCCAATGTGGCTAATTGAAAGAGTCATCCATGGATTTCTTCCAATGTATCCATGGATTTCTTTCAATGTAGATTCATAGTTGGCAACAAAGAATTTGGAACAAGTGAGAATAATTTCTAGTTTGAGGATATCCCTTTGCAAATTGAGAACATGTGTGTGAGAAATACTTAGAGATAAATCCCACTGTTATACACTGAATTTGCGCCTCTGATCTCAAGCTCTCTTGGTCTTGATAATCCAGTATAACATGGGAATCATCTCAAGGTTGTGGGACCTTATGCTAACCGAGATGAGACCTCCAGGTTCTA
>MU223109.1:736220-765635 GCA_018584345.1 Thuja plicata | reverse complement strand
AAGATTACAGAATGTAAAAGCCAGAGGGCAGAAAGAATGCCTCAGATAACTCCAAGAGAGAATAAATTCTCTTTACAAAATGCCAAAATCTGAGCACTAAGGCTCTCAAAAAACTTTAAATACTCCCCTACACACAGGCAGGAGTCTCAGAACCTAACTAGGGTTACAGATTTACAATAGAATAATTGACCCTAGGACAAAAATCTAATCTGGCCATAAATGTGCACCAAGGTAAATCAATCAGATTAGATTTCTAACTTGCGCCCATCCCTGTACTGGATCATGCCCGTAGACACGCAACTCAGGTCCATCAGTTATATTCAACAACTAAGTCTCTGTCATGAATTCTCACCAACTGATCATGACCTCCCAGGATGAGAAGTGACCCTTGACGGCCGCCACTCAAATTCTCATCAATGAGCCATCGATCATGACCACGTCCTTTTGCCAACTGCACCTGGAGAGAAATAACTTCATGATTGGGCTCTGCATCTTTTTCCACTCTCTGAATCTTCTGTTTCTCCACCGACATCAAACAAATCTAAATCTGGGATCAACAGACTCTCTGTATATGACCTTCTGCAATTGAAAACTCCCTGATCAATTCTGGAACATGAGCACAGAGGAACCATGGCTGCCGAGCATTCACAGTGCCAAATCTACTGCCAAATATTCAAATTCAAAGTCCCGCGACCACGTGACTGATCATTGGTCTCTTTGTCGTGAGCATCAGACCTTAACCCTAGTTAAATCTCACGACCTGGCGACAAAGCACTTTTAACTCCTGTTTAACCCGAGCCCAGAACTGGCGACAAGGCGACTATGAAAAATCAAAGTCGCGAGGCATCTCACTTAACTCACCTTTCTTCTAGCGACCCAGCGCCTAACTGTCACCTTTAACCGTCGCGGCTCGTCGCCCAGTCGCCAGATGCTATCTTTCTGTTCTGAGACTACGCGACCACACTTAGTCGCCAAGTAAGGAGAACCCAGTACCGAGCCCTTTGACTTCTCAGAATAGCTACATGTGTCCCCTTAATCCTTCTAGCGACATCCCGACTGACCCTTGTCGCTGAGTCGGGAGTACTTTCTCTATAGGGCACTTTGATCACCCGACCACACGGCTGTCGTTGGATCTTCTGTGTTTTGCATCAGACGGCTGGCATTTGGTCACAATAAAACTGAGGATACCCTTAAATTATCCAGCGATCCTGTGACTGAAGAGAAAGAATACTTAGTCTTGAAGTCGCGTGACCCATCTTCTCCGTCTGGAGATCACTCGACTGAGGACCCACATCCACCTGCCATATGCCATCTGTCACACGGCCACTGGTCCATCTGTTGTACACTGAGGAAGCTGAGTCATCATTCTGTTCTGGCGACAAGGCGACCAAGGGATGGTAGCCAAGTTGGACGACATTTTTTACTAACTACTGAAACTTCACGCGATCAAGCGACTGAGGTGGGCCCCGCAGACAGACATTCCTTTATCTTTATTACTTCACGACTGAGCGAGGAGCAGCTTTTCAATTCATTAATCACACAATCGCGAGCAGACTTCCCTTTGTCTTCATTACTCAGCGAGTACACGAAAAGCCCGCTTTCTGCTTGTCGCACGCTCGTGAGCTACTTTCTATTTCTCCTTTTTGATCGGCGACCGAGCGACGAGCCACTTTCTTCCTCAGTCACACACTCGCAACCCCTTTCTCTTTCACTTGATAACTGCAGCAATTGAGCGATGAGTACTACTTTTCATTTGGTCGCGCACTCGTGAGCCATTTCTTCTTTTATTTGATCACTCGGTGACTGTGCGACGAGGCCTTTTCTTTTATCAATCGCTCAGTCGTGAGCGTGATCTCTCATATCCTAGAAACATCGGTGATCGAGCAACGAGCAGCTTTTTTTTATTGATCGCGCAGTCGCGAGCAACCCTTTCCTTTGTTTTATTACTTAGCGACTTCGCGATGGCACCTTCTCTATAGCTCGTCGCAGTCCCGCAGACAGATCCTCCTTTGTGTGAATTGCTCAGCGAGTGAGCGAAGAGGTCTCACTTCCTGCTTAATCGCGCACTCGTGAGCAACATTTTGTTTATCTTTTCTGCTCGGCGAGTACGCGACGTCATTACCCTTCAGCTCGTCGCACACTCGCAGCCTCTTTTCATTTTATGTGACAACTGTAGCGATTGAGTGATGAGCTCTTCTTTTCTGCTCGTCGCGCACTCGCGAGCCCCATTTGACAACTTAGAAACAACTCGTGACTGTGCGATAACTCATTTCCTCAGCTCGTCGCTCAATTGGGAACGGATCAGACTTGGGCAAGAATAGATAGCGATTGCACGATGACTGCGATTGGCAGCTCGTCGCGTAGTCACGCAACTTAATAACTCGAATCAAAATTCACCGCGATCAAGCGACTGAGGGCGGGCCCCAACTGTCACAGGGCTTATGACATTATCTAGCGACCTCGCAACCAAAGAACAAATGCTAAGTCGGGAGACACTGAGGGAATATTCCAACATGTTAAGAGACTACGTGACAAAGCAAAAAGCAAAGTCGGGAGAAAGAAAGGAATATTCCCTGAGGCTGAAGTGATCAAGCGACTGAGAAATAAAACACATGCTCTTAGTAACTTAGAAAAAGTAACTGCAAAATATAAGAGCCATGGCCTAGGGTTTATTACCTCGCTTAAACATGAAGACTTAGGGCTTTCAGGGTTTTAGCAGAGCCAAGACCTGGAAAACAAGATAGAGGAAACCAGATAGGGCAAACCAGACCAAATGCACAGAATGGGAAATTCGGGTAACACCCACCACATAGGGTAAGAGTAGTCTACACCACAAAGGCTAGGAATAGTTACTCATTGCCAGCAAAGAATAAACAAGAAAAATTAGGCTATCAAACAATCTCAGGCTATCTTCATAGTGCCTCACAACATCTTCCACTTCATACAAGTATTGGAAATAACTTTTCAATGTTTCTTAATAGATGAATAACTAGACCAATTAAATGAATACATTAAATACCTCTAGAAATGGTAGTTACTAGTGACAACAGAATAAACAAATAAGTAACAAAGAAATAGGTATAATAAATAATGTGTTACGTTAACATTGAGGAGGAATTTGACACAATCAAAGGAGATGTGGACTTTTAAAGAAAATGTGCCTCATGAGTAGCACTAGAAGAGGTATCAAAAAAACTTGCAAGAGATGTGGAATTTTGAAGGAAATGTGTCTCATTGTCCATGGGGAGTGGGAACACTTTTTACACATAATCGATGAAACAAATGAAAGGCTATATATTTTCAATAGAATTTTTAAATATTTTCAAGATGCTTGTTTCCTAACTCCATTAATAGACATGAACTTACATAATATCACTTAATGTTTTAGATGCTTTTTAAAGTTTGGTATTAAATTTCAGCCTAATGTTTTTCATTTGGTGCATACTTGAAAGTATTTTTGAACATCAATTCATAAGATAGAATAAAATGATAATCAATACCTAAATGTGGACTTGAAAGAATCCTTCGATTGTAGATATTCAACTTACCATCCTTTTAGGTACATAAGAATATTATGTGTTAATTATCATTTACAACCAAAGTATATTCTATTTTCAATTTGTAAGTACTTTGAAAAATCAGTCCAATGGATTTTGATCCTATCATCATTCAAGGAGCCAAGAATGTTGTGTTTCCACAATTATTTCCATCTAAACTAGATGTTGACTAATAATATTAAGGAGTGTTATTATAATTCATGGATTGAAGAAAAGGGGAGTAACGAAGTAACGTTGAACTTACAAGAAATAAGTTCCTATTTAGAGACCATAAAGGATCCATTATAATCAACCCTTTCTAGAACACTTCAAGCCATTTCAGACATGGGTTATTGAGATGTGTAGTACCACCATTTTATTCTTATAAAATATTAAATCTCACACGTCTAAATGCTAGGTGAGAATTCACAAACATGTACCACAAGAGTATGAATGGAATTAAAATTCCATGTAAGGACTTAAAGTTTACACATTTCCAAAATGAGTAAGAATATACAAATATTTCCACATAAATTTTATGATTGACCATACACACTAAGACAAATAATTGAGTTTGTGTATACTTGAAAAGTATTTGAGTATCTCATGGTGAGATAGACTAAGTTGGTAATCAACATTTGCATGCCAAATGGAAAGAAGCTTTTAGATGTGGATGTTCACATTTTCATCAGTTTGAATGGCCATGAATTTCATGTGATTACTATTATTTCCAACCCAAGAAATAGATTATTGCAAATTCAAAGGTGTGCACCTAAATCTAACCAATGGGTTCTCACACTACTTGCTTTTCAGGGAACTAGGAAAGTTTCGTGAGCATGATCATTTGCAACCAAACTAACCGCTCTCTAAAAATCCCAAAAAGTGTATAGTCTATGAGAAAAAATGGATGAAGAAAACCAACCTTGCATATTTTTAAGACCATAGAATAGAAAAACTAAAAAATTTTAGCCTATAGTTCATTTCAAGCCTAAAAACTATTTTCAAGTTCTATAGACTTGACATATGTTTAGTGTGAAAAAATCTTAAAGTTGCACCATTTAAAAGAAAGGTTTGAGGCTTAGCTCCATTATCTAATGAATGAATGAAGGACATGAATGGTGCAATGCATACAATAATATCTCTTAGAACATACTTTGTATAATTAAACTTATTGATTTGAGTATGTAGGTGAATTTCATGAGTAGAGAATGCAAAATGATGAAGGGGGACTATATTACTTACTAAGGTGTACTACATTACACTATTTAAAGTAAATAAATGTTAATGGAATTAATATTTTTTTCAAGTTGAGAGATCTAAGAATCTATATACGCACTGTTAGAATTATGAATTGTTAGAATCAACAATGAGTCACACCTACAAATTTTATTCTCACAGGAGAGTAGTTTAAGATTAAAATACATTTTCCAATCATAAGAATTTTCCTATTTAAACAATACATCATCGAGTAAGAAAATATTGTCATCTTTACATATTTTATTTGACTTTCCTAACATAATACATAGATGAACCAAATTCTCAAATATATTTACTTTCTTTAGGTAGATAATTTAGACTACTATTTTGACATATGAAGACTCTTAACTTCATCCTATCTTGAACATGCAATATTAAAGTTTCAACAAAAAATATCAAAGCTAAAAGAGTACAAACCCAAAGGTAGAAATTGTTGCAATAAGAGAAAGTATTAATATCTAGATTATTGTGATATTTCTATCAGGATTCAATTATGTATTTTTTTAATTCAAACTCACTGACACATGTTTCATGAGAAATGGTTCATAAGAACACACCTCCCATGTGAATGAATGGAATACTTGGCACTCATTACATCTAGGAAATTCTCATAGAGGTGAAGCACCAGGACCTTCCAAGAGGTCACCCATCCCAGATTACTCCATCTTGAGTGCACTTAATTATTGATAAAATCCATGGTTAAGTGCACTCAAGCTAGAGTAGTACTGAGGTGAGTGATCTCCCAAAAGGTCCTGGTGCTTCACCTCTGTGAGCATCACCTAATACAATGAGCAGTAAGTGTTCCATTCATTTTCATGGGAGATGGGTTCTTATGAACCACTACTTGTGAAACATGGATCAGTGAGTTTGACTCGAAAAACTAGATAGTTGAGTCCTGATTATAATATCATAATTTGACTTGTTGTGGAAAATATCTCATACTTATCACATAGATTATTATTTTGTTTTCTAACAAAAATACCAACATTGTTCTTATATATCATGAAAATGATATCACCCTTTCATGTCATATTACACAAATGGAGAACTACCTCAAAATAAAAACATTTACCCAGATCTTAAAAGGTCAATGATGGGAAGCTTTCTCACCACTTTGTCATATTGTATTATGAGACCGTTTGAAGTCCATGACAATTCCAAGACCAAGAGGAATCACCACCTAACTATGAAAGCTAAACAAACAAGATATACATACAAACTTACCCATGTTAGATCTCATCATAATTACTTTTTTTGAAAAGAGAGCGACTCAACTTACTACTTAATTTCTTCCCACAAAATTATTACACATAAACATTCTTCATGACACAAAACCCGTTAAGATTTAAAGAATAATCATAGAATATTTTAACTCCATATTTTTATCATTTTTTAAATGTAAGGGAAAGAAACAAAAGAACTTACCTCTAAAAACCCTATCCTCCCATATAAAGTAGAATTAGTTGCATCATTTTTCCAACTCCCCCCCACCCACGAAGGAAACAAAAACAACCAAAAGAACTCAAATCCCTTCTTAAATGCATGTTTAGCAACTACCCTAGCCCAAAGTGCTTAGATTAAGGTCTAAAAAATGGCTTGATGACCTAAACTTAGACTTTTATCTCCACTCAATTATGCTTCTCAAAGTAACCCACAAGTTACAACTATTTAAAGTAAACTTAGGTCACTTTAAATTATAAAACTTATAACTTTTGACTCACCTAAATAACTCCCTCCCATGTTTTAATCAATACCCCCATACTTCATACTCATGAAGTAGGGTAATAATGATTTTGGTGAGTCCAGTTTCCTCTAAAAGGCCAATCATTTACCTATGCACTTATTCCAATTATTAATTTTCCATGATAAGAAGATAGTGTTAAATACTCAAAAAAATTATTTAATCTTGAAAATAGAAAGTTTCCATACCTTGAACCTCCTTCTGCACCTACCTTGATTCCATATGGCCATAAATTATAGATTTAGGTTATAAAACCTATCAACCTAGTGTTAATTACCTATATTGCATTCACCAAGCCTTAGATCAAAATAGAGAGTACAAATTTCTACTATAATGTTGTTCATGTTATTGTATGAGAAATACCTTTTTGAAATATTCTATTCCTTTCCAAAAAAACATTGATAGCCCAACTAAGAATCAATCATTCTAATTTTGATGCTAATATCGTGAGTGTTCAACTAGTTAACCCAAGAATAATAATTTATTAAGTTCATGTAATACTTAGTATGATACCATGCATGATGTTGAATCACTTTTATGCCTTCCATTATAATGGTCAGGGTAGTCACATGTGTCCAATTTTCAAAAATACATAATAGGCATGGATAGCTCATATATTAATGGTTACCCTTGAAAACATATGCATAAGCTTACTATTAGCTTTATTTTGTTTGATATATTCATATTAGAAATACCCAAGTATGAATGAGGAGATGTAGTTCAATGATATATCCTACAACCATTTTCAATCACTAAGCATAAAAGGGTCACAACGTATGACATTAAGATACTAGGGTCTACCCATAGTGTTTTTAGATAATGCCTATAGTAATGTATTAATAGGGTGACATAATAGTACACACCACATTGTCTATCTTGGTGGCAGATATTTTAGACCATTAATTTCCTATCCCCTTTTATTAATAGGCTAAACCAACATACCTGGTTATTTCTTATCCCTTTCTAAAATCCTTGGATTGATTGTTGATACTAGTATAGATAAAATTTAGAGGAATATTTTGTGGACTATTACTAAAGAAAAATATAGAATTTCCTTGGTTAAGTAGGATAAAGTGTATACTCCTAGAAAGTATGGGGGTTGGATATTAGAAAAACAAGACTATTTAATAAATCTCTTATTCCCAAATTTGGTTTTATTCGTATTGTAAATGAGAAGGATTGGCCAGGTCTAAACAAGGCTAAATATCTCTAAAATAGATCTATAGATATATTTTTGTATTATCCTATGATCCCATATGGTTCCCCTTTCTAGAACAACATTCTAAAAGTCAAGAATATTATTAGAAAAAGGAACAACAAAAATTATGGGAGATGGTAAAGAGTCTAGATTTTGGGAAGACATATGGGATAAGGATTGACCCTTAGCTTCTATAAATACATTCAATAATATTATAAATTCCCTTAAGGAAGACCGATTATATAGTTAAAAACTAACTCGTGTGGCACGATAACATGGATGAATGGAAGGACTTTAAGAAATGACTTATAAAATAAATTCCTCAACAAGATAAACTTTTTGATGAAGAAATTAATATGTTACTTTCCCTTCTACCTGACTCCTCCTTATTTTCTCAAGATAGTAGAGATAAATATATTTTGAGCCATAACTCTTTAGGATCCTTCTTTGTCAATTCAACTTATTAGGCCATGGAGGCTTATGAGAATAATAACCAATTATGGAAGAATATCTGAATTCCTCATCTTGTCACACAAATTAATATTTTATTGTGGATCATGGCCCATTGGAATGTGTTGACTATTGATAAACTCAATAAAATGGAGTTATAAATGGTTAATATATGTGCTCTTTATATTTTAGATTGCAAGAATATTGATCATATTTCCATACACTACTCCTATGCTTCATAGGTATGACACTAGATTTTGTTGATGCTTCAAGTGCCCTAGGTCACGTTGAGGTCAAATAGGTGAAAATGATGGTACAATGGAACAATTTTCATTTTAACCACCCAATTATTAGAAATTGTTAGATGTAAATCACCTCGTTTGTGTCTAGAATATTTGGAAGGAATGTAATAAAAGGATCTCCCAAGATCAAGATAGAAACAAGTATATTCTATATAAGATAATAGAAAAACAAATTAAGGAAAATCTGAATGTTTCTTCATTGGGAAAAGGAAAGGTTCTCCTAGCCTTCAAGAGAACAAAATAAAAAAATTATGGGGAATATCTCAATATATTTATAATATAAATTCTATGAATATTTTGAAGAGAAATACCATTAAATGGAATCCTCCAGAGGAAGGGTGGATTAAGTTTAATTTTTATGTGGGTGCTAAAGAGAATCGTGGTGCTTCTACTACTAGTGGTGTTATCAAATATGAAAAGGGGTTTTTCATTGAAAGCTATAGAAACACACTTTTGGTAGGATCAAATAATAGAGGTAAGGTTGTGGCTTCTTTTTAGGGAATCAAGTGTCTTAGGAGTTGAAGTACTAAAATATTTTTATTATGGGAGATTCAAAAAAATCATAATAATCTAAAGGAGAAAGAAAGATTCCCCTCGGACCCAATTAGTCTCACAGAGAACTGTAAAAGAATGTTGAAAAGTTTCCGCAACTATGAAGTTCTTCAAACTCTTAGAAAAGGAAATAAAGTGACTGAATTTATTGATAATATTGGGCTACATCATAACAATTGATGGTATATTAAATTTAACTAGTACATTTTAGGGCTAACGGAGATCTTAGCAAATGGACAAAATTAGATTAATTCCCAGGTTTTTTTATTTATGCATCACCATGGAAAAAAAGATGAAAGTAAGAAATGATATTGTTTACATTTTGAATATGTGACTGAGACGGGGAAGGATGAGACTTAAAAGTTTCTTTAGCTTTTTCAAAATAAAGAAAAAGGTGCTTTATGAAGGAAAATTAAAAGGTGAAAATTAGCATTAAAAGAAAAGTCCATACGAACATGGATAATAAGAGAAACAATCATAAATGTGTCAAGATTAAGCAGTATAATTATAGAGGTAAAAATTATGATTATATAAAGAATAATGAAATGGGTAGATCTAATCAACTAGGCAGAAGACACATTTAACACCACTTATTGAAAATGAATTTGTCAGTGTATCAAAGCCATGAAAAAATGGGATTAATGAATTTATTTAAATTGACACAAAGGGAAATGCCATCACAAAGATTAAGTTGCACTGGAAATGTTCCATCAAAAATCTACCATATCCATTTATAATCTTCCATGTGAATCAAAATATTCCTAGCATGCTAAGTTTAAAAGAGAAAAAATATTAGATTTTAATGCCATTGGTTTTTAAAAAAATATCAAGAAGTATCCATATGTTTCTTAAAAAAAGTGTGGAAAGGATTTTAAGATTTATATGGCCATTGTATATTATGGGCCCTACTAGATGAGCACTTGAAATTCCTAATTTTTTAATCTGATAGTGATAGGTGGCCCTCTTAAAAGTAAGAAACCTAAAGATTATAAGGAACTCATGTAAAACAAACATCTTTGGAATTTGTTCATTTTAGAAAAGATTACTCCCAACTTTTTTGGAATGATGGGATATAAAAGAACCCTCTTAGCAAAATTTTGCAACTCCTGGCAGAAGGGTTTTGTTTCAATTAAAAGCATAAAATTTAAAGTTATAGCGGAGATGATTCCTAAAGAAATGGGGCTAAAATGTGATGGGGAGAAAGTTAAAAAAAATCAATTTTAGGAGATTATAACTAGGTATATAAGAAGAAATTCTTTTTAAAAGGTGAGAAGATGGTGGTCACCATGAATGGAAATGGGTATGAAAGGTCCCTTCTCCGTCCTCCTTATGCTCTTTTCCTATATCATGTTATGAAATAATTTACTTTAGAAGGAAGGTATATGACCTTCCATGGCTACCATTTTGCTATTCTGAACCATATTAGGCATGGACAAAAAATTAATATGCCTTTTTTCCTTCTTTCATCTATGAGTAGTAGTATAACTAAAAGGACTTATCCCCACCACAACAAAGCCTAATGTATGTGTTAGTATTCAAAAGCACTAAGAGGATGGGGGGTGAATCAATGCAGACAAGTACTTAATAATTTTCACCACCGATCCTACAAAGTTAGTCGGCTACTTCCAAACAATGAAAAATACATCTAATTATATCAAAGAGAAGTAAATAACCTCAATCATCCACATAATAATCACACATAAAAATAGTGCAAAAAGACATTAAATGTACACCCCCAGACTCAAAACAAATCAAACTAAATTTTGACAGAGCTAGTAAAGGCAACCCAGGGAAAAGTGGTGCGGGTTTTGTTTTGAGAAAACCAGACAAATCGATAATACAAGCTGCATATTGTACCTTGCCAAATGGCATGAACAATATGGCTGAGGCACGGGCACTTCTATGTGGGATTAGATCAGCATGTCATTTAGGCATTAAAGACCTTCATATTGAGGGTGATTCTCTCCTAATAACTTCATATCTGACCAAAAAAGTGATGGGTAGCTAGGAAATCAAATATACTCTACAAGAAGTGATCACTATTCTCTCAGAATTGTCTTCATACATGGTATCCCATTGTTATTGAGAAGGGAACAAACTAGCTGACTGGCTAGCAAACTTGGGGGTTGATGACACCGTGATGGACTGGGAGAGAGAATGTATACATGTCCATACATCAGAGATACCAGAATATCTCCATGGAGAATGTAATATTTAAAGTGAGCAAGCGTGGATGTGATAGTTGAAGGTGATCAAAGGGTCACAAAGGACATAAACATTTTAAATCATGACATCATAAGATTTTATTTTTCTTGGTAACTTGACAGAGGTCACCCAAATTAGCTTGCAAGGTGTTGGCACAAGTGACTAGGACAAGGAATAATGAAAGGAAAATGTGAATTCAATGCACTTCGGTATAATGGTGAGATGGTGGAGATCCAAAATATCACATTCATGCCAAGAAGGACAAAAATAAGGTGAAATATACCCATAATAAATGTATTTATCAGTACAGAGTTAGGTTCCCAGATTATCAAAATCCATAACACATGTCGTCCCTTTCCCCGTGAAAAGCCACTTTTACCAAACATGACATACTCATTAAAATTGGGCACATTTATCACACACAGTAGGGTCATTTTGGACCTATCAAGACAAAGAAAGGGATGCAATCTAGAGTTTTATCTGATTAAAAGATGGATAACTAAGAGATTAATATGAGAATTTCTCTGAGATTACAACATTGGGAGCACCCAATCTCAGGTTCATATCTCGGACGACAGATGAACATCGTGTTCTGACAGCTGCCAGAACCTATACTGGATGTAATTAAAGGGATTGTGGGTGATGGTATCATGTTGCCTAATGCTCCTCAACATCTCCTTCATACACAATTGGTTTCGGTCTTCCTTTTGAACTGGTATGATTTGGTGCTAGACTTTGATGTCTTCTTGAAAATGACAAAGAAAGTAATTAAAGAAGACTTTGTCTCGGTGGAAGAGCTTCAAGAAGCATTAAATGGATATTAGCTACTGGAATCCATAGCTTGGGTATATGGCCTCTTCCATTTGGTAGAGTTAGACACTAAAAAGGAAATTGTCTATCTATATGATGTTTTAAAGCTCACTTTGCAGGGCAGAGACATTAGATATCTGCAAAAATAAATAATAAAGTTCATGGACATTCTGCCAAGTGGAATGGTAGAAAATGATTTCTTGTTGTTTGACAGATTATCCATGGTGCTTTCCTATGTAGATGGTGTCTCAAATGATATTTCTCCAGCAGTGTCAACCTCTCAGACACCATCAATCACATCTGGGCGCAGAAAGGAACAAACAAAATGCACAAGTAGTCTGGTCTTCAATCCATTTTTGGGGTTTATATTTTTTGTAATCATTGAGGTATCTTCATCCTCGATTCTGGTAAAGTGGGTAGTGTATACATTTTTTTGTTTTGTTTTACTAGATAGGCTGGAGAGGGTAAATATTTTGCCTCTGTCATATTTTGTACAGCGAGGAAACATTTCTATGCTTCTATAGTCGTGTTGTCAGCTTTTTGTTTGTATTAAGCTTTTAGCTTTTAGCTTAACTGTTATCAGCCTCTAAGGGCTTCGATTTGTATTTTGTATGAATGTAATGGCAAGGAAGGAGGGTTTTCTTCCCTGTTTCTTTCACTCTTGAGCCTTTGAAATAGGTCTTTATTTTAAATTTAATATATCAATGGCACAGCCATTTTTGCCAAAAAAATAAAAAATAATCACACATAACACACAAATTTTTTATGTCAAAACCCTTGTAAGAGGGAGAAGATCACGGTGGAGATGACACCCACAAATTCACTTCACTGCAGTTTAAAGTGTTTTCCCCTTTAGGAGATACAATATACCCTATCAAGGGTTCACCTTGTTAAAAGTGATTATTACCTTGTTAGAAGTACAAAAGAACCTCTTAGAGTCTACCTCAGTAGAGGATGAAAAAACCCAATTAAAAAGTTACGATGTTAAACTATTTACAATTGGAACCTTTTTAAAGTTCACCCTGTTAAGGGATTTAGCTTTCCAACCTAGAGGATTGACCTTAAGAAATGAAATTTGTCCTTTGATCTGTAGAATGGAAATGTTTTCCTAACAGATCCACTCTTCTCTTTTCTTTCTAACACTGCACTAATATATTCTCTTTCAATCTCTAATTTCAACACTTTAAAATATGATCGCGACCCTAATTAAATGATTTAGATTACCTTATAGAGTACTATACTGAAGTCAATTAAGACCTAGAAACTTTCCATCATAGTCAACACAAATTATTGACCAATCGCCTCGATATCAACATCAACAATACCTAATATTTCAAAATCAAACATAACATTCATGTTTATAACCAATAGCCAACCTCAAATTCACCACCTTAACTGATTCAATATGAAACTCTGATTGGTGAACCAATGAGTATACTGGTTCCTTCACAAAAAACACAATTCACTCAAACCATTGAATTAACTATCACAATTAGAATCATGGATTCCAGTAACCATATATAAACCCACTCTAAGATCGTAATGCCTGATTTATACTGAAACTTAACCGCTACCAAGTTCTCTAACTGAAATTGTTCTTCTTGAACACCGATCAATGAACTTAGCTATTTCTTCAATTACCAATCATGCAAATATATACCGATCACTCCAATCATGTTAACTGATAATTTTTCCATCAATGAAAACCAATTATACATCCCTTATGACTGCTCATCATAAGAACTCCAAAAACCACCATAATGCAAACAATCTCCTCCTTTGGCATAGATGACAAAAACTATGTAAAAATATTTTACTTAACATCCTTATCAACATTCTACAATAGAGAAATCCTCCTAGGCTCATTCTTCCCAGTAAAATTATTTTCCCTATACCCATACTCACACTCATACTCATCCTTTTTGTCATACAATGACAAAGGTTCACAAAGATTTCTTACTTTCCCTTATATTCTGTCAAATAAATCTTTTTAGTTAGTCTTTTTTGACTCCAATGACATATCCCACAACCTTAATAAATGGTTTAGAGCTATGATCTCTCCATATAGATAACTCCTCCATGCCATCTAAACTTTTTAAATCTGGTAACTCAATTACAGTTTTAGAATTCTTCACATGTTGTTGCATCACCTCTACTGTGGTTGCTAGCTATGTTTATATTTCAAGTTGTGTGATGAAGCTCTTATCTTTTTCTTCCTAAAAATGCCTCACATTGTGTGTGATAATTTTACTTTGGCAGTATATTCTTATGTATATCTTGTCATAAGATCAAACTTTTCAACTAAATTGTCAAGCTCCTTATATCCATCTTCTCTGTTCTTCTCCAAAACGTTGGTAAAATATGAAAATTTTGACACTTTGGTTAATAACTAACTGACATTATTTAGTGTGTTCTTTTTCTGATCCACAAGTTCAGAAAGTGTTTTCATGTCTTTAGCAATCTTCTCTACCAACTTCACTATCCTTTTCTTCTCATAGTGATACTCAGCCAACTTCATTGGTTCATTCTCCAAGCTAAGTACTTGATGAAAAATGGATTTGATCAATGTATCCAACTCATCAATAGGATTATCATATTTGTAATATTCTACATCAGGAATGAATTTATTAAATATGTTCCTAGCAGCCTTCAGTACTCTAACCTTCTTTTTCTTGCCCTTAATTTTTTCCCTTATTGCTTTTACCGTTAGCTTCTCAGATACTTCCATCAATTCCTTATGACTCATCTTGGTTATATCAATATGTTCTTGAATCTCTTCATATTTTGGTTCACCTTCATCCTCTTCCTTAGAAATGGTTGATTTATTTGTTCTACTTTTCTTCTTTATGCTAGATTCACCAGTAAGATATAGCTTCCCTTTACTGAAAATACAGATCTTCATCACCCTTTTGACCTTCACCTTTTTCTTTTTCTCGCTTTCTCTACAGTTTATTCTCTTGGTGTATCAACTTCATTTTGTGTATCAATAATCTATATCTTCCCAAGGATATGAAAGATAAAATTATCTATGACATCTCTCATATCTTTAGTTGTGGACTCTTGACCTTGTCCTTTATCTTCTACTAATTTTTATTTAGATGCTTTCTTAGTTTTCACTAACATTTTCCATGTATCCACTGTCTCATCTCTTACCGATCAAATTTATCCAATGAGAATCCTTGATACTTTGTTCCTTATCTTGAATTTTGACCTCATTGCTTCAACCATTATATTCATATCCTCAATTGTTAATTCAGGATGTAATAGTTCAAGTTCTTGTTCCATCACCACTTTGTGAATCTTTATATCTTCTCCCCATCTCTTATCTACTTCCTTGTATACTTCCTTAGGTATAGCCTTGTATAATTTACTTGGTGCTTTGCAAAATGTATGTAGGCTCTCTACAACTACATCCTCTATCTTATTTTTATCTTCACTATCAAATTTGTCAAAGTATTTCATCACATTAGTCATTTTTTCATATTACTTAGGGTAAAAGAACAATAAAATGACACCTTTTAAGATAACTTGATTGACTCAACCCAGTTAGACTTGACCAAGACAGACTCATTCCAGTCTAACATGGCCAAGTCCACGTAGGTTCCAGGTGGCACCAAATGGTGCCTATGTGGTCTAGTAGAATTTTGCGTGAGCCAATGCAAGGGCCAGTAGGACTTAGCCAAGTCTGACTCAGCTGAGTCTGACTTAGCTGAGTCTACCTAGGTGGCATGCCATGTTGGTAAACAAACATCCAAAAACATAAAAAAAATCCAAAACTTTGCACTTTTGCTATTCTGTTCTCAGCTCAAAATTGAAAATTTCAAAAAACTAAAAGTACCCTTTTCTAGATCTCAGAACTTTGATTCTTTTCATATAAATTGGATATTGTTTTGACTACAAAACATTGAACAAATTTGCTAAAAACTACATGTAGGTATATAAAACTTTGAGAATTCGTTGATTTGAAAAATATAAAAAAATTTAAATCAATTCAGAATTTTTTTAAAATTATAGACAACACTATAGAAGAGATTCATCTTCAATAATATGTAATTTATTTGGTTTTTGGTAAATGTTTGATAGGGGAAAGTGGCCGGAGACAAAAACTAGTGATTTCAGATAAGTTTGACTTTGAATATTTATAACGGACAAACTATCGATCCAAAACACTTCTTTGTTTTTTTTTTGCATTAGCTATACATGTCATCTAAAAGAGATTTTGAAATTGGAGGAAAAAATAATGTTTTTATTATAATGATTTGGCAGGAAGTAAACTCCCCGATTTGCAGTATTTTTTAGGCAATGAAAAATAGACCTAAAAATTTTAAAAAACATATTAGTTTTTGTTCTATTTTTTTTAAAAATTCATAGGCATAAAATTCATACTATTTCAAACATTTCATCATCTTCAAATTCTCAATAGTAATGTGACTTATATTCCCTTGAATTTTTACAATGTTGGTTTTGTTAACCTTTTCCTTTGTAAAAGGGTGACAGTTTATTGTGCTTTTACCCCTTAACATCTTTGATAATGTTATCAATAGTAATATTTTAATCATTCTTAACAGTTTTCTCAGTAGGTTTTCCTACTACTGTGGACTTATTCCCACTAGCTCTTAGCTCTTTTTGTTCCTTCTCAGACATAGTTTCAACTTCATCTGCTTTAGCCTTGTCCTTACTCTCTTTCTCTTTCTTCCTTCTATAAGTTCGCTAAAAATTCATAGGTGACTTCTTTAGTGGGTTAGTCATAATAGGAGTAGTAGTAGATTAATTTTGCTTTAGTGCTTAACTCCTTGTGTCTCTCAGATGTGTTAACCCTTAAAATTCAGCTTCATTGACTTCTGAAGTAGCTGATGTTCCTGCTTTCTCACTCTCCAATTTCTTCCTAAGTTTTGACATTATTTCTTGGTTAATGTCAGTCATTTTTGCTAAGTTATCAACTTGTTTCCTTATTTTCCTTTGGATTATCGGTGTCTACAATTCACTATGAAATTTTAGAGATGACTCCTCATATGTTCCAAACCTAGGTGTTGAAATATAAATTGGTTTTGACAATAGAAAATCAGCATGAATAATGACTAAATCACCATCTACCTCATATCCCATAGTTGGTACCCAAAATGTCCTAGGCTGAACTGCTTGCAACATACAGGTATCTCTATCTACTAGAAAACATATATCTTCTTTATATTTTTCAAGAATTACAGTTGGGATTATCTCTGTCCTATGCATTTTCCCTAGTAAATCTTTGAAATATCCCCACTTAACAGTGTTAAAATTATTTCCTAACATCTGAATACATTGCTATTATTATTGGTTGATCTTTTGACCATGTAATTGGTCCTATTCCAGGAAATTGATAATGCAAGTAGAAGAATATACATACCAGGAGTGATCCCTATTTGAATGATTATTTCTTATCCTTCTTGATCCTTTCCATATTTATAAATAATTGGCTCCTCAACATATCACATAGGTCATATTTGGCAGAAAGCATGAATCACTCCATCAAGTACACTATTCAACCGACTAGACTGGTACACTCTATACCCTACCACCATTCATGCAAATCTCACTTCTTTTTCTTCTATGTCTTTGATAGTCATAGCTTGGTGATGTTATTTGGATTTAGGAAAATGAGTAACCAAATTAGCAGCTATAGTTCAAAGAGTTGGTGGCTCACCAGTTGCACTAAACCCAGTAACCCTATTAATTATCTCCTTTGTAATCTTGTGTGTCTTGTTCAATAAACATGAATTGATCATGGAATCTTCTTAATACATATCGTATCCAATCTGGATGAAAATCATCAAGTATCTCGGTCGCATATGTAAAACCTTTGTGCATCAGATGCATATGCTCATTCTATAAACCTTGATCATTGCATAGTTTAGTGAACTCATCATAGATTTTGTACACTCCAAGATCTTCCATCTTACAGTGGATAAATGATCAAATATATTTTTTTATGAATACACCATAGGGTATGGAGGATAGAGAACTGATTAGATCAATTTTTTTTTCCTTCAAAGGATGTAATTTGAATACAAGTCTCAGCTCATAACACTTCCAAAAAATCTTCACAATACAAGCAATAACCTTAAACTTCATCGATTAGTGTTCTTCGATAACATAAATTATTCATTTCTCTAATTCACAATTCACTGACATACAACACTCTTTAATCACTTAGGAATGAAAATTACTCTAGTAAAACTTAATAGAATGCAAAGTAACAAATGAGTTTACTTTTACACCTCTTTATCTTTGAGAATGTAGTCATCATACACAATAGTCAAATAGTGCTTTTCACCAATCACAATGGTTAAAAAGTAACATCCATTACATGCACACACAAAATAAAATATAACACTTTATCTTTACTAACCATTATTCAAATCATGAATAGGCATCTCATTATGCATATGAAATGTACCGCTCATTCACTTATAGGGGTTGTTTAGGATTTTTCATTTTAGTGCTCCTCTTAAGAAAAAAAAAACTTAGTTCATCAATAGATTCTCCTCATTTCCTGAATTTGTGGAGTTCTTAGTCAACCCAGAAGATTTCAATTCACCTTTCTTCACCCACGTCTTCTTCAACTCACTTATGACTTCCTCAACATTAATAAATTTCTTCCCTTTATCATTTACAACCTCATTCACCACTTGACCTCTGGTATTCTTTCTTGTTTTGTGTGTTATAGAAAGATGACCAAATTTGTTACAAGTATAACAAGCCATACCTGTTTGTTTCCAAGGTCCAGCATTGCCTCTAGCTAAACTTAACCTATAATTCATACCCATATGTCCATAGTTGTGGAAAAGAGAACATGTAACATCTGACTAGTTACCCTAATTATTAGGTATGTGTCTGTTGTAATCATATGACGATTGATTGTTGATTATGGACCTATAATCATTATCCCTATGTCCAAACTTATTATAATAATAACAAGCTCTTTGGAATGAATTAGATCTAGCATTGTAGTTATAAATTATATCATAGAAATTACCTGATCTAGCAGTAGGACCTCTAGGTCTAAAATTTGACCAATGTCTTTAGACCAACATACATTAGCAATATGAGCTTCTTTATGAAAGTTATAAGATACTAGTTTATACCTTCTCTTACCAGTATTATTTTCCTCCTTGGGCATTGTTTTCTCTTATGTATTGATGTCCTTAGTGCTGAATGATTCACCAAATTTAAAGTTTGAAAAACCTAGACCTTGCTTCTCTCCATTCCTCCTTTGATTAGGAAGTTGTTAATCAAGTTTAGTAGAACCCTTATTGAATTTATCGAGAAGATGATTTGCAGCTTTAAGATCTTCTTTCATCTTTTCATTCCCTTTCCTCAGCCCCTCATTTTCTATTAAGATGTTAGTATTTTCTTCATTTGTGTCATGTAAGTGCTCATTTAGTACATAAACCTCGTGCTCCAATCTAAATAAATGTTGCAAATTTTCTATTAGGGTTTCATATGTAGATTTTAGGACATCTTTAGTAGTTTTCTTTGCATCCTCCACAACTCTTCTTCCTTCAAGATCTTCACAAATCATAACACACTAAATTTCAAGCTCTGTTTTCATATTTTCTACTTCTTTAAGTCCATTATTTTTGTCCATCAGATTTGAAATTACTTCCTAAGATTATTCAGACATACTGGTGTAGGAGCACCCTAAGGTCTTATAGAGATCTTCAAAGCATTTTGAGTTTTAGGTTGGTTTGGCCAACCACCAAAGGTAATAAGGACTAAATATGAAGTCCCAAGTGTTAGTAATAACTGAGGGGGGGGGGGGGGGAANGGGGGGGGGGGGGGTGAATAAGTGGCCTCAAAAGTATTTCTATAATCAAACCTCAAAACATAGTGCCACAATATTATACCTCTTGTTATCTTCTATCCTATAAGATGAATGCCTCCAAATACTTATATCAAATTACTACTACTCAGAATGCTTTGTAAAACCTTCTACTCTAGATTTACCAAATAGAAGTATGTTGATTTACCGAAAGACAGTAAATTATATAGAGTATAACGATCAATCTAATTAAGTTAAGTGTAATGCAAAACACTAAAGTAATCACTCATAAACACATTGACACATCAATTTTTAATGTGGAAACCCTGTTAAGGGAAAAACCACTTGGGACCGGTAACCCAAAATTTTCACTCTTCTGAAGTGAGCTCGGTGAAGAACCAACCATGTTAAAGGTTACAAAAAAAATGTTAGGTGTGACCTTGTTAGAGGATTTAAAAGTTTAGTCAGTCACTTGATATTGGGCATCCCTATGCTACCATCCTCGATCAAACACTTACTTGGCCTGTCAATAGGTATCTGGCATCTCATGCTATCTTCATGATCAAACTTTTTGATACTCCATTGGATGTATCTCAATATAGAAAGGATATTTAAATCCTGCTCAGTTAAGAGACTTTCTGAATCAATGGTTAAACTGAAACAGTATGATCTGTTCACATATACAACTTATATTTGCAGATTTTCAGATCTATTGTAATCTCACAAAACTATTCTGATTAATATAACTCTATTTATACCTTTTCTCCACTTTGATTCTGGTCGGTGATGTTGTTCTTTGTTTCTTGGTGTCCACATAAAACTTTAGCTATTTCCTTAGCTTGTTGATCAACACTATATGAAGTTTCTCTTCATCAATTTCTCTTGAGCATCCTATTTTTCTCCCCACAACAATTCATAATGAATTGAGTTGTCTTTTTATAGACATGATATCACCATTTTTAGGTTCTTTATCTTCTTGATCTTGGCATGATCTACAATTCTCGCCAATCATATTTAAAGAAAAAATCCTATTTTATTTGGCTGAGATCTTCTTGCCAACTAGACAAATCAGCTTTAAATCATTTACTTATCTTTGGCTTATCTTGTTGATGAAAATAATGATAACTACTAGTTAACCCTATATTTAGCTCTGCTAGCTAGATATTTTTTCATTTGGGAGCTTCAGTTAATTAGGGTTTAACTCTTTGATAGTGTCGCTCAACACTCCAATTCTCCTCGTGCTTCTCTGTTGGTTTATACTATGTTTCTCACTGTCAGGTTTGCTTGTGATTCTTCTCGTCGATAATGCTTGTCGGTGTTCTTGCTTGGGAATCATTGTGACTTGACTGTGAGTGATCTCTATCCATCGGGTTCCACTAGTCGTTGGGGTTTGTAGTCAAATGTGAATGTTTGTCTTTTATGCATTACATAAAGCATAATCTTTATCTCTTTGATTCTCTGAAGCCTTTGAAACTTTGATTATAAGTGATTAGATTATATCAAGTTGACATCAATGAAAATACAATTCATTAACTAATTTAATGTCTTGCATTATCCTTCTACATTTTAGTTATCAACTTAACATCTTCAAACATTCAATCAGTTACATGTCATCAATCTCTCCCTTTGGCATTGATTGCAACATACTACATTATCATACTATACTATCACTAATACAATATGAAATATATAGTTTCATCAAGCTTTCCTAGTGTAACTATTACAAATTTTTGGCTCTCGGTAAGCTCAAAAATAGCTTAGATTTGTTTCCTGCAGAGTGGTTGTCTTCAATCTTCAATCCCTTCTCTAGATAGATGTATCATCTGATATCTTTGTTTTGATATGTGCTCTGCCTTGACTATTCCTCTTCTTGATAATCTCTTTTTCTTTTTACAACATTCTTTCTCTTTGTCTGAACTCTCTCCCTCTAGTACTTCTCTCCCTTAGATGGATATTTCATGTGTAATCAATTTCTCTCCCTTAGAATATTCACTAACTCTTGATTTCTGATTTTCAGGAACTTCTCTTCATGGATAATGATATAATCGGTCACTTTATCATATCCCTTCTTTATGTGACATGAAATCATTTCTCCTTTTGATAATGAGATCATCTCTCCCTTTGACAACAATGCCAAACAAAAACACTTCTTCTTGATTTCTCATCTATATCATGGTCCATCCCTTTGCATAATATATTCCTTGAATTTTCCTATCCATCAACAATATAATGTCTCTGGTGTAGATTTGTACCTTCAAAGTACAGATGTATCTATGGCTATCCATCATAGTGTTTGCATCAACATGAATGATCTTCAGATTTGGTATAGGCTGATGCAAACTCCTAGTCAGATTACTGACCGATAGACAAGGGTTGAACCCCTAGTCTTTGTCTTAGGTACTCAAATGTATCTTTTAGTAATGGATTTGTGAATATATCACCTAACTGCTCCTTTGATTGAACATATTCCAGTTTCACTTCCTTTGCTTGCACTTGTTACCTTAGATAGTGATACTTGATAGCAATATGCTTAGTCTTAGCATGCATGACTGGATTCTTAGAAATGTTTATTGCACTGGTAGTATCACAATAGATAATTACTGGTTCAAGGATCTTCATATGCATACATTCTAGTATTTATTTTATCCATGCAATATTAGATAAATTTGTAGTAGCAGCCACATATTCTGCTTCTACAGTAGACTGAGAGATGCATCCTTGCTTCTTTCTTATCCATGTGACAAGTCTGTCACCCACGAAGAATGCTCCTCCAGTTGTGCTCTTTGAGTCATCAATATTTTCAGCCCAATCAACATCTGTATAGACTTGTAGCTCAAATTTTCCTTCTCTCTTGTACCATAAGCCATAGTCCTCGGTCTTCTTCAGATACCTCATAATTCTCTTGAAAGTAGTCATATGTGATTCTTTGGGATTAGTAGAGAATATTGCAACTATCCCCAGTGCATGTGCTATATCTAGTCTTGTGTGAACAACATACATCAATTTTCCAATCATTGATCTGTATAAGGTTTGATATCCCTCATTTGTCATGTCTTCTTTTCTTAGCTTGCATCCAGTAGCCATAGGTGTTCCAATTGGTTTGGAATCTTCCATCTTGAATATCTTTAGCACTTCCTTGATGTATTTGGACTGAGTGATGTAAATGCCTGCATCTTGTTGAAGAATATATAGACCAAGAAAGAATTTGATCTCTCCAAACATAGACATTTCAAATTCCTTGCTCAATTCATTAGCAAAGGATTTGCATAACAATTCATTTCCCTAAAAAATGATATAATCAACAAAAATTTCAGCAATTAGAATATTACCATCGGTATCTTCTTTTAAGAATAGATTGCTAATTTCACTTATTCTATTAAATTTTATGCTAACAAGATATGACTTAAGTCTTTCATACCAGGCTCTCGGTACTTGTTTCAATCCATAAAAGGCTTTGTATAGTCTACATACCATGTTTCTCTTGTCTGGATTAACAAACCCTTCTAGTTGTTCATTGTATACCTCTTCTTCTAGTATTACATTTAGGAATACATATTTGACATCCATTTAGTATACCTTGAATCTTTTAAATGTAGCATAAGCAAGTAAGATTCTAACTCCTTATAGTCTAGAAATGAGTGCAAAGGTTTCTCCATAATCAATACCTTCTTCTTGTCCATATCCCTTACCTACTAATCTTGCTTTGTTTCTAGTGACTTCTTCACTCTCATTAATCTTGTTTCTGAATATCCAATTGGTACCGATGACATTCTTGTCATCTGGTCTCAGTACTAGTGTCCATGTATTGTTCTTCTCAATCTGTTATATTTCTTCATTCATAGCATTGACCCATTCTTCATTTTCAAGTGCATTGTAAACAGATTTAGGCTCAAAATCACATTGTAAACATCTGGTGTTAAGTGACTTACTTCTTATTCTTATTCCAGCCTTCTTGTCTCCTATGATTTGATTCTGTGGATGATGTATTCTAACATACTTGGCAAGTTTTGGTTCAGCTATGTGTTCATCATTCTAATTATCATCTTCACCTTCATTTTCATCTCCATTGTTTGGAACATCATCTTGAGTATTATCTTGATCGTCGGTAATTGCAGCATGATGCTCAAGTGAAATATCCTGATGCTCAGGAGTGACACACTGTTGCTCGGGTAGAGTGTCAGGTTCTGTATAAACAAACCTATTGTAGTCCTTTGGTTCCTTTTTTCTTTCCTTATCATTCTTTTATGCAAATTCATCTATTTTCACATTTGCACTTTCAATGATTTTTTTAGATGACTTGTTAAGACATTTATAAGCCTTGCTTTTGGTTGAATACCCTAGAAAGATACCTTCTTCACTTTTCCAGTCAAGTTTTCCATTTCATTCATCCCTTAATATATAACATTTACTACCAAAGATTCTTAAGTAACTTACATTGGGTGTATGACCATACCAAAACTCATAGGGTGTCTTCTTTGTGTCCTTCTTCAATTGTACTATGTTTAATGTGTAGACAAAAATAATGACAGCTTCCCTCTAGAATGTTTAAGTGATGAATTTCTCAGTCATCAATGTTAGATTGCACAGTCAACAATTGATCTATTTCCCCTCCCAGCAATTCCATTTTTCTGTGGTGTCCTTGGTACAGAAACTTGTCTTTTAATTCCATGCTCATTGCAATAGTTAGTGAATTCTTATGAAGTAAATTCCCCTCCTCTATCTGACCTTAAGCATTTCAATTTATTTTCACTTTGTTTTTCTACCACTTCTTTATACCATTTAAACATCTTAAATTCTTTTGATTTATCTTTTAAAAATATGATTGTCATCATTCTAGAGAAATCATCAACAAAGAGAATAAAATACCTATGTCCAAAGTAGCTCTTCATCATCATGGGTCGACATAGATCTGTATGGACTAATTCTAGAATTACAGTAAATATATGGGTTTTTCTCTTGAAACTAGATTTTGTCATCTTACCTTTTTGACAATTCTTGCACATGATATGCTCGGGCTTAGTCATTGTTGGTAAGCCTCTGACATTCCTTTTGCTGCTTATCTTTATCATGTTGTCAAAGTTCACATGACACGATATTTTGTGCCACAACCATATGTCTTTGTTTCTATCCATTAAACAAGTGGTGTTAGTGTCATCAAGATAGAAAATGTTACCTTTTATCTGCTCACCGGTACCAATCAACCTTCTTGATTCATTGTAGATCTTTTCCTTCTTATTTTCAAATACTAGTCTGTGACCTAAATTATTTAATTGAGAAACACTTACCAATTTTTAATTCATTCCTTTAACCCAGTAAGCATTTTCACATTTTATCAGGTTATTCAACATTATGGTTCATTTACCTTCAACTGGACAAGGTTTATCATTTCCCATTCTTATTGAACCACCATTATAGTATTCAAAAGTCTCAAACTTTTGTTTATCACCAGTCATATGGTGAGTGCAACCACTATCTATGATCCATACATCATTTTTACTAACTTTATATATGAGTGTAGTTTCTACATAACTTTCTTCAACTTCATCTGAATCATCCTTAATGGATACAAATACCATCTTGATGTCTTCTTCTTATTTGGTGTCGATGTCATCACCTTTGTTCTCAGCTAGGTAACAAGGTTTCTTCCCTTTATCCTTTTATTCTTAGGTATATCTCTTGTCACATTGTTGGTTTCTTTGGTAATCTCTATTTTCACCTTTATCAAACTTCTTCTCAAATGATCTATCATTTCGTATGTCATCTTTTCTTTGGTTTGGACATCTTGTAGCAAAGTGTCCATCTTATTTACAATTGAAACATACAAGTGCTAATTTACCTTTGTATCTTCCTTTTCCTCTCTGCAATCTTCTTGCCATAAGTGCTTCAATTTTGTCAAGTCTTGATCCTCATTATCACTCTCACTATCATTTCTAACAGTATGTCTATGACTTGAGTTACTTATCTTTAAAGAGGATTTGAATGCAGATTCTATGGATGGTAATACACTATTGTCAAAGTTATTCATCTTAAATGAAATTAGTCTACCAATTGGACTATCTAGAGTAATTGTATTATTTGCAACTGCTCTCATTGCTTGAATCATAGAAACTCTAATAGCATAAATAGGCAATAAGGTTCTTAAGATTTTTATTACCACTGTATGCTCTTCAAGTACACCTCCAACTCCTAGGATAGCATTTACTACCTCTTTGATTCATCAAACCTCCCTCTTAGGCTTTCTACCTTTGCTCTAAGTACATTGGCATCTCCTCCATGTACAAGCTTCAACTTATGCCACATTTTCTTTGTAGAGGTGCAGGTTTTGACATCTTCAAACTCAGCATCAGAGAGTGATGATGCAAGTTATATCATCATGTAGTTATGCTCATACTTTACTTTTAATTGATCAAGAGTATGAGGTCTTGTAGGAAACACATATTCAGTATCTAAGTATTGAACAATATCATTTCCAATACCTGATAGGTGGAGTCTTATTCTTCTTTTCCATGATGCAAAGTTTTCTTTATTCAACTTGAGCACATCTCATCTGTTCATCTTGTGATCTTTTACTTGAGTTGTTAATCTCCTTTTATAAGCACACAAGCTCTGATACCAATTATTAGTAATAAATGAGAGGGGGGGGTGAATCAGTGGCCTCAGAAATATTTCAATAATAAACCCTTAAAACTTAGTACCACAATATTATACCTCTAGTTATCTTCTGCCCTATAAGAAGAATGCCTGCAAATACTTATCTCAAATTACTACTACTCGAAATGCTTTGTAAAACCGTCTACTATAGATTTACTAAATAGCAGTCTATTAATTTACTGAAAGACAATAAATTATCTAGAGTATACCGATCAATCCAATTAAGTTAAGTGTAATGAAAAACACTAAATTAATGACTCATAAACACATTGAGACATGGTTTTTTAATGTGGAAACCCTGTTAAAGGGAAAACCACTAGGGACTGGTAACCCAAAATTTTCACTCATCCAAAGTGAGCTTGGTGAAGAGCCAACCCTATTAAAGGTTACAAACACACTGTTCAGTGTGACCTTGTTAAAGGATTTAAAACTTTAGTCTGTCACTTGATATCGAGCATCTCTATGCTACCATCCTTGATCAAACACTCACTTGTCCTGTCAATACGTATCTGGTATCTCATGCTATCTTCATGATCAAAATTTTTGATACTCCATTGGATGTATCTAAATATAGAAAGGAACTTTAAATCCCGCTTAGTTAAGAGACTTTCTGAATCAATGGTTAAACTGAAACAGTATGATTTGTTCACATATACAACTTATACTTGCAGATTTTTAGATCTATTGTAATCTCACAAAACTATTCTAATCAATATAACTCTATTTATACCTTTGCTCCACTTTGATTATTCTCAGTGATGTTGTCCTCTTTTGCTCGGTGTCCGCAGAAAACTTTATCTTTTTCCTTAGCTTGTTGATCAACACTATATGAAGTTGCTCTTCATCAGTTTCTCTTTAGCAACCTATTTTTCTCCCCACACCAATTCGTAATTAATTGAATTGTCTCTTTATAGACATGATATCGCTGTTGTTAGGTTCTTGATCTTCTTAATCTTGGCATGATCCACAATTCTCGCAAATCAGATTTAAAGAAAAACTCTTGTTTTATCTTGCTAAGATCTTCTTGCTAACTAGACAAATCAGCTTTAAATCATTTACGTATCTCTGGCTTATCATGTCAATGAAAATAATGATAACTACCAGTTAACTCTATATTTAGCTCTGCCAGCTAGATATTTTGTCATTTCTAAACTTCAGTTAATTTTAGTTTAACTCTTTGATAGCGTCGTTCAACACTCCAGTTCTCCTCGAGCTTCTCCATTAGTTTACACCATGTTTATGGCCATCGGGTTTACTTGTGATAAAACTGCTTGTCGGTAATACTTGTTGGTCTTCTTTCTTAGGCATCACTGTGACTTGACTATCAGTGGTCTCTAGCCATTGGGTTCCACTGACCCTCGGTGTTTATAGTCACAATGTGAATGCTTTTCTTTTATGCATTACAGAAAGCATAATCTTTATCTCTTTTTTTCTCTAAATTATTTGACACTTTGATTATAACTGATTTGATTATATCAAGTTGACATCAGGGTGATACCACAATAGTGGGTTAAACTTTATTGCCTAAATGGACATTGAAGTCTACATTTTGAGAAAAACTTTCACATTCAGATGCATATTATCGTTAAATTGTTTGAAATTGAAAGATGAAGAAAACTAGTCTTTTAGGATTTTCTGTCTAGATTCTAAATTTATTTTTTTAATTTTTTTTGAATTGATTTTAATGGTTTTTTTTTTCTCCCACTAAAACTGCTATGTTGCTGAAAATGTCATTTTCAAAAAGGTACAATGATTTCGTACAACATAACTTTTTTTCTAAAATAGATATCAATGCGCTTCTTTTGAATTTGGTTTTGTAAAATTCATACGGAGGGCATGCAATTATTTTGATGACATTATCATGATTATTACATATTTTATGAACATTTGAAGTAGAGTCAACAGTAATTTTTACATACCTTGACTGCGTAGCTGATAACTTGTTGTGTGTTTATCGAAATTCAAATTTATTTATTTTTAATAGAAAGAAGACTCCAATTAGGAGGGCACTGTTATTTTTCAATTTTTTTTTTTCTATTTTCTACTATTTTTCATTGAACGTTAAACCTAGAAGTTTATATTCGATAAAAACCTTACATCCGATGCACATCAAAATACATAGACCTAATTAATTCAAAATTTGTCAAATCTATATTCGTTAGAAATCTAGTTCAGAGTAATTGTGCGATGAAAAATGAGGTGTCCTTATTCTTCCATTTGAGCCCCGCGCTTAAGCCTCGAAGCCATGAAAACTACATATTGTTGTTAGCCTTTGCAGATGGCCCCAATTTTGGGGGTTTCCATAGAAAGTAGTTTCGATCGAAACTATTTAGTTTCAATCGAAACTACTTTCTATCAAAATTAGTTTCATGATTTGGCTTTTCTCCAATGTTTAGCAAAGCACTTTCGATTGAAAGTGTTTAGTTTCTATCGAAAGTCAAAGATGACTTTCGATAGAAACCTATGTTAGCCTATTTGGTGCCATTTTGGGTTGAAAATGATTACATATAAATAAATATATGTTTTTGTCATCTTGTTAATTTGAAAGTTGCAAAATACTTCACAATTTGGAAAAAGAAGAAAATTCTGCAACTTGTGATGGGAAATAAAAAAAGAAGGCTAAATAAGAGTGCATGACATTATTTAGAAGATACTAAACATAGACTACGTGAAGAAGCTTGGGAAAGATATTATCATAATAAACAAGGTACATGTCTATATCTCTTTATCTCTCTCTCTATCCATATTTTAAGTTGATGATTATGATTTGTCTTAATGAAACATCTAAGCATGATATTGCAATACATAATTTGATAAAGAAGACCTAATTATATCTTTGTATGCAGGAAATTCTCAAGAAGCACAACCTTATGAAGTTGGAGAAGGGTTATCGCAAGGTGAACAAGCCCAAC
>MU223109.1:708641-721456 GCA_018584345.1 Thuja plicata | reverse complement strand
CAATGTATTAATCAAAACTATTACTATTTACAATACACTTGCAATGCAAGTTCTTTCAGGAGATAATCAACACTTGAAGACAAATTTGGTAGCATAAAAATGTTCCAACAATACACTAACTTCTCACACTGATTCACAACCCTAAAAAATGCTTATATCATGTGCTTCCCTTTTTAGGGCAACTTCCAAAGACAGCCATATTAGGGTTTTACCATTCTCCAAAAATAGGAACCCAGATAATTTTTTGATTGCAGAAGAGTGTACAGTACTCAATATGATCAGTTGCCACATGTCTTGCATGTCTTCACCCATCATCTAATCTTTCACAATTATCTCTTACAAATATTAATGACTATCATAGGAATCCATCATAATCATTTCAGTCATAATTACCTTACACATTGTCCAAAGTGTCGGCATTTGGAAAATATCAAATGTAAGGAAATATACAAGGTTGAGACACCTTATTCCTAACATGCTCTAGTTAAAAGAGAAATGAAAATAGAAGCCAAGGAGACTCTAATTTTGTGGAACAACACCATGAATCTAGTAATAGGGGAGGATATAATAGAGGTAGAGGATTTCCTAGTGTTGGAAGAGGCAAATCAGGTGGATTTGGGAGGAATTCATATTTTGCATCAATGAAGTGTTACTATTGTGGCCAATTGGGTCACCCTACCTATAGGTGTTTATATAAGCCAACATCTTCACAAGGTGAGAAGAAGATTGCTTATGTGAATGAAGAGGACATGACTAAATAATCAGAGCTAAGCTTGGATTCGGAGTAGGAAGAAAGCTTGATTCTTAGGAGGATGTTGATAAAAGAACCTACAAAGGAGGAGCACAAATAGAGAAGGGATCTTTTTAGGTTCAAGTGCAAGATTCTTGGTAAAGTATGTAGAGTCATAATATACTCCAGATCTACTGATAATGTGATATCAGAGGAAGCGGTACAAAAGCTCAAACTGGTAAAGATACCTCATGTGTGTCCTTACAAGGTAACTTGGTTGAATAAGGGACAAAATATACTGGTGAATGAGAAAGTGTGGGTTGAATTCACTATTGGAAAGTATCAAGACAAGATACTTTGTGATGTATTACCAATGGATGCATGCCATTTGTTTCTTGGCAGACCATGGCACTATGAGAGGGAAGCAGTTCACCATGGCAAGGAGAATAAGTATGCATTCAAGAAGAATCAAATAACTTATAAGATACAATCCTTGATAGAGGATGAAATAGTAGATAAGATGGACTCCAATACCCTACTAATGAGTGGGAAAGAATTCCTCAAAGACAGGAAGGAGGAAGAAGGAATTGGCTATGCAATCTTGGTGTGGCCAAAAGAGGAAGAGACACCTAAATAGTCTCCTATGCCTGCAAAAGTGAAGCAGTTGTTAGACAAGTTCCAAGAGATCATTTGTGAAGGGACTCTAGCTACAATACACTCAAAGAGAGAAATCAGTCATCAAATTGACTTTGTGCTAGGGGCATCATTGCCAAACAAGGCTGCATACAAAATGACACTAGAACATAACAAAGAGATAACAAGGAAAGTTCAAGAACTATTAGACCAAGGATTAATCAGAAAGAGCATCAACCCATGTGTTTTCCTAGTGGTGTTGGCTCCTAAAAGGGATGTAAGTGGAGAATGTGTACTGACTCTAGGGAAATAAATAGGATAACTATTAGGTATAGATTTCCTATTCCTAGAATAGAAGATCTAATGGATTGCTCTAGGGGTGCTACATATTTTTCAAAGATTGATTTAAAAAATGGATACTATCAGATTAGGATGAAAGAGGGTGATGAATGGAAGTCAGCCTTTAAAACCACAAAGGGACTATATGAGTAGAACTAGTAATGTCATTTGGGCATACAAATGCACCTAGTACTTTTACGACGGTCTTGAATGAAGTCTTGAAGGATTATATAGGGGTATTTGTAGTAATCTACCTAGATGACATCCTCATTTTTAGTAAAACAAAGGAAGATCATATGAAACACTTGGAAGTTGTATTGAAGATGTTACAGGAGGAGAAGCTCACCATAAATCTTGAAAAGAGTGATTTTATGAAATAAGAAATAGTCTACCTAGGATTTGTAGTATCCCAAGGTGAATTGAATATGGACAAAAGAAAAGTGGAAGCCATATTAAGTTGGCCTACTACTAAGACAAGGACTGAAGTGAGAAGCTTCCATGGGTTAGCACAATTCTATAGGAAGTTTGTGAAGATCTTCAGTGAAATTTGTGCACCTATCCTAGATACCATTAAGGGTGGAGTTAAGACAAAGTTTGCATGGACCAAGAAAGTCAATGAAGGATTTGAGAGATTGAAGAAAGAAGTTGCCACCCAACCATTACTGGTTTTACCATGGTTTGATAAGTTATTTATAGTGGAATGTGATGCTAGTAACATAGTAGTGGGTGTAGTCCTAAGTCAGGAAGAAAGACCAGTAGCCTTCTTTAGTGAGAGGCTTAATGAGGCAAAGTCTAGATACTCATCCTATGATCTAGAGATTTATGCATTGGTGCAAGCTCTTAAGAAGTGGAGGCACTACTTTTTTCCAAAGTAATTTATGGTTTACACTAATAACCGGGCCTTAAGCTACATAAATGTGTAGGAGAATCTTAGTTTAGGGCACATAAAATTGATGGAGTTTCTGCAATCATACACTTTTACTATCAAGCACAAAAAGGGGGTACATAACAAGGTAGAAGATGCCCTTAGTAGGATATTGCTTACTATCTAGGAGATTCAGCTGCAAAGTATAGGGGTTGAAGGATTCAAGGACCTCTATGAAGGAGATTCAGTTTTCTCATAGATTTATAAGGTGTGTCCTAAATTTGAAAATCACTTTCATAGTGAATATGCTGACTATATCTTACAGAATGGTTTGTTGTTTAAAGGGAATAAATTATGGGTTCTAAGGGGTTCCATGAGGGATAACCTCATCCAAGAGAAGCACAATGGAAGTTTGAATGGACACTTTGGGTTAAACAAGACCCTAGACTTGTGGAGAGATACTATTGGTGGCCTAAAATGGTGAAAGATGTAAGAAGGTATGTTGAGTAGTGTGGAGTATGTCAGAAGGAAAAGGGGACATTGTAAAATGCAGCTCTTTACCAGCCATTTTCCATCCCAAATAGACCATGGGAGTGCATAAGTATGGATTTCATAGTGGGGCTACCTAAGACACCAACTGGTTTGGACAGTGTGTTTGTGGTAGTGGACAGATTCAGTAAAATGAGCCATTTTATCCCATGTAAAACAACACATGATGCTAGTCACATTTACCACCTTTTCTTCAAGGAGATAGTAAGGATACATGACTTTCCAATGAGTATAGTTGTAGAAAGAGATGTGAAGTTTATGGGGCACTTTTGGAAGACCCTATGGAAAAGACTAGGAACTAATTTGTCTCATGTTTCTGCATATCATCATCAAATGAATGGTCAGATAGATGTAATAAATAGGGTTCTTGGAAAATTTCCAAGATTCTTGACAAAAGTGTATGGGAAAGGATGGGAGAAAGTCATCTCATAGATAGAATTTGCCTACAATGATAGCACAAACAGGACTACTAGTAAGAGTCCATTTGAGATTGTATATGGAATACATCCAAGGGGTGTACTAGAGCTTAGAGACTTAAAATGATATGAAGGAATCGGTGGACATGTAGATGACTTTGCATAGTCAATGAGAGAATTTCATGAGCAAGTGAAGAAGACTCTAGTGGAGGCCAATCAAAAGTTGAAGGCTAAGAAAGATGAAGGAAGGAGAGACCTACAATTTTAGGTAGAAGAATTGGCGACTGTATATTTGAACAAGGATAGACTACATACGGGAATACCAAGAAAGCTACAAATGAAGAGAATTAGACCTTGTAAGGTGTTGGCTAAATATGGTCCCAATGCCTACATGATAGATCTACCAAAATATATGTCCATTTCTCCCATTTTCAATGTGACAGATTTGATTCCATACAGAGGACTAGATATAGATGAGAAAGAGTACATTACAGAGGTAACTAAGGATGTGGAAGAACTCAGAGTTCCTATTCAAGCTAAGCCACAAGTGGAAAGGATTCTAGATTCAAGAGAGAAGAAGAAGAAGACAAGGAAGAAAGTCTACATGGAACACTTGGTGAAATGGGAACAACAACCTGACTCAGAGGCTACATGGATAGAAGAGGGATAATTCAAGAAGTATGGCATAAGCATGTTGTTCATCACACCTAAGATACCTTGACTTTCTTGCTGCAAGGGGAGGATGGTGCAAGAGCACCTTAAGGTCTTGTAGAGATCTTTGAAGAATTTTGGCTTGTAGGTTGGTTTGGCCAACCACCAAAGGTAATAAGGACTAAGTATGAAGTCCCAATTTTTTTTCGGTGTTTTTTTAGAGATAGGAGTGATTAGGGTTTAGTGTTTGATGTGATCAAATATGATCTAGGGGTTTAAGTCCTAGAAAGTCAACTAAGGGGTCAAAGGTTGACCAAAACTCTAAAATGGAGTGGAACCTATTATTATGATGTTTTTTAATGTTTTAAGGTCATATGAAGTGGTTTAGGATCAAATTAGACCATTGGACGTAGTAGTTTGTCATTTGAGTGAAAGATGTAAAAGTTGCTCATGACAACTTTGTAAAGTTGTCATGACAACATTTCCTAAAACCTAGGAAATGGATTTAATGGTGCCTAAATCCGAAAATGAGGGTCCAACCATGTGTTAATATGATATATAAGGTTGAAGAAACCCTAATCTAACAATTAAAAGTGGCATTGTACGGATTGTGAAAAGAGAAGCAAATTTTTAATTGTGTTTTGTGATAGAGCCTTGATCCAGCCATCTAATGGATTGAATGGCATGAATGAATGAATTGATACTTTGTGTTTTACCTTCTATAAGTTCTTTGTGGAGTTATTTTTGTATATTTTTACTTTCTTTACACATTGTGTTAATTCTTTGAGTTTCAATGTTTCGATGGTCTGTTCAGGGCCAGTCTTGTAAATATGTGTCCCTATTGAATTCCCATGGTTGGAAAACTATGGCCACTTGGAATAAAGTAGGAGACGATGTATATATTATAAATATGTGTTTTGGGTTCTTTGGATGTAGGAGAGCTATTTTTTCCAACAAGCCATAGGCGAGTGCAATGGCATTCTGGTTAATGGCTTATGTAGAATAGTAGCATGGAAAGATGCTAAATTGATTGGATTGAACCAATAAATATTGGGAGCATGTGGAGGTGTGTGTCCTTGATAAATGAATGCAAGGTAATATTGGTGTTGTGTAGACCAACTATTGAAGACAAAGAAACCACACTGGTGAACATGTGCCTAAAACCCTTAAAAATAGGGGTTTGGTGAAAGTCCAGTGTACGGACAGGGTGGGGGTCTAAAAACTAGAAATTCCTAGAGCCTAGGTTGGGCCTACAAAGAATCCATAGTTAATTTAGACCATTTTTAAGATTATTTGTGAAGAAATCAAAGAAAACTAGTATCTAAGAGGATTAATTTACCAAAAAGTCTACAAGGCCTCAAAAAAAGGAAATTAGGAACTAAGTTGAAATATAAGGAAGGGATCCATCAAAGTGAGTTAGAATCATTTGAAAGTGACCTAGGGATGGTCAGGAATCCCATTCCTATTTCCAAGGTTAGATGGAGGTCAAATTGTCTAAGATAGGCCAATGGGTGCATAGTTGAAAGGAGAAGAACTTGAAGGGAGTTTGATAGGCCAAGACCTGAGGAGAATCACATTCCTATTGCCAAGGTCAGATGGAGGCCAAATTGTCTAAGATAGGCCAATTGTCTAAGATAGGCCAATGGGTGCATAGTACAAATCTTGTGCTTCCCAAATTCCCAAAGAGGTAGATATTGGAAATGTGGTCCCCCTTTCTCCTAGTTTCTCTAAAGAAAAGGGTAACCCTAACAATTTTAATGAGCATATTAAATAATTGGAGAATAGAGTGACTATACTTGAAGATAATGTTTTTGATTAGAAAAAGTAGCCAAGACAAGGGGGCTGACATGAAAGGACATAGAAAGCATGAGAAGTGTAGACAACTAGTACAGCACAGGGGTCAAAACACCCTCACCCAATACCCTTTTTCAGCATCAAAAACCAGAAAATAAAACTAGCAGACCCCAACTCCATCATGGAGCTGGTAACCAACCTGCACTCCCTAATAGACCCCAACATCACCTTAGAGCTAGTAACTAGTCTGTGCAAGTAAGAATCTAAGTACTTAACATTAAAGAAGGAAATAGTAATAAAGTAGCAATTAAAACTAAACCAGTAGTAAGAGTAGATCCTTACAGACCCTAGCTTCACCTTCAAGTTGGTAACCAATTTGTAAAAGTAAAAAACATAAAAGCAGAGATTAATTTTAGTATGCATGGAGTTAAGTCTAAACCCATTGTAAGAGATCATCAGAATCACAGTAAAGTCCTCAATGGCTAGCCAACAAAAAACAAAGACAAAGCAAAGAGTGGAAAAGGAGGAGGTTAATTGGGGTTTTTACCCACATTTTCTAACAGCAGCTTAAGCCAATCCTCTGCAAGGAATTGGAAAAGATTCTCATTCTTATGTGCTTCCTCCTGAGAAGACCCCTTCACCATTTGCAAGAGCTTAAGGGTGGTAGCCTCCAAGTGCATAACTTTCACCGCAAACCCAGCAACTTTGTTGAAGCCATCATTCAAGTTCATAATTTCCTCCTTGACCATAGTCAACTCCATTTTAGAAAATAAGTCCAGGGAGGAAGCATGAAGGGTTTTAACTTCCTTCTAGATATGTGAAATTTCATTCTCTGTGGCCCAAAGGCTCTCATTCATCCTAAACTTAACCTCTGGGGATCCACTTTTGGATTTCACCTCTCCCTTGGGCTCCTCCGCCTGCACCTAAGGGTTTGTAGATAGCTAGGAAGTGCTTTGCGAGTCTGTGATCTTATCTTTGGGAATCTTTCCCTTGGAAAGGTCCAAGATAGGCATAGTGAAGCTGGCCAAGACCTGGGGAGAATCAAGGATTTTTTTGTCCCCACCCAGATCTTGAGGGACTTTGCCTTTTCTTTTTCCTTGATTTTCCTTTTTTTCCCTTTTTTATTGTTCCCACTGGTGCTGCATTTTTTTGCCTCCTTCTTTGAATAATTTGTTTCCTCCTCCTCTTCAATGTATGGTTTCCTAACTGCTTTCTGCTTGAAACAAGTTTTTTCAATTCTGTGTGACCTCCATCTTTTCTCAGTATCTTCCTCATCCTCCTTCGAATCAATAGTGATTTGGGTGCCACCTGTGGACCCAACATTAATTTTTTTATCTCAATTTTTGGATGAAGATGAGGGGTTAGGAATGCCCATCGCTTCCATAGTGCCCTAAGGCATGGTATAACCCTGTAGAGACACAATTTTGGGGGGACAAAGGGCAAGGTGGAAATTATAGAGGCAGAGGATAAGCCATTGGTGGAGGATACAATAATTTTTCTTGGCTTTTAACATTTCTCTAACATCTAAAATTGAATTTTCAAGAGAGTGCAGAAGGTAGAACAGGAAGGATATAGTATCATTGTACCTGAAGTGATTGAGTAAGGGAAAGTGGTAGTTGTAGCATGTGCCAAAGCGGCCTTCTAGGGTAATGTACTTCATGAAAATGAGGCAAACATCATTCCATGGGCTAGGTAACTCATCCCTTTTAAATCCTCCATGGATTGGAACTAGAATCTTAGTTTTTTTGAAAAATCTCACCTTTCCAGTATCGTCGCAGCTCTTTGTAATCTTTTTCCTATTTTTTCGCTCTGTGGAGAGACCCATGGCCTGAGCAATGACTTCTTCATTCACCTCAAAGATGATGCCATTTATGGTGACTTTGCACTCCAACCAAGTCTTAACCAGTTGCATGGATATTATTTCATCACACCCTCCCATAGCTTCCATGTATGGGTAAAACCCACCTTCCTTCAAATAGGTTATCACGCACTGGTTTTTTACAAACCCGGCCTCAATCCTTGAGGGTTCAACCCTCACCATATCATCACCCATATCAAAGCTATACTCAAGATTAATCTCAATCTTTATCTGCACCAACATAACACCTTTCGCACCACCACCAAACACTCTCCAAACCAGCATCTTGTGAACGTTACCAACCTAGAACCAAAGGATAGAATTACAGAGGATGAAAAACCAAAAGGGAATAAAGTCCAGCTTTTTGAAATGACAAGTACTAGTTGCAAGATTAGCTAGATTAATTACAGAGTTTTCGTGTATCTTGTAATGATTACTTTCCTCATAATTATGCACCACCTAGCCCTATCTGTCATGTCCAGTGCATCCTACCTCATGTTATTCTCCACGTCAATTTGAAATTTGAAAAGGCCCGTACTTTTCCCTAAATTGGAGTAAATAGCCCGTCTTTTCAGACTTCTAAAAATATTAAAATACTTTCTCATCACTTTTTGAGAATTTGAATTCCACCCAATCCTTGTGATTCTATCTACCGCCTCATCCATCCAATCATAATCGAGCTTGTACTTCATAGGTTAGGAATTTTTTTTTTGACAAGCAAAGCAGTTTTCTTGGAAAGGGAGCCCAAGTTCCTCTAGTATATGAGACCATGTTGATTTAGCCCCGTGGCTCCCATCTTGTCAACCACAACATTTCTCTCCCAAAAAATGTGTTGTAATTTAAACTCATCAAATTTGGGGAGAAGCGCCCAAATGTCCTGCAATAGATAGGATAATTTCCAGCCAGCTTTAAAGTTTCCTTTAACCATCTCAATAATGATTTTGGATTCCCCCTCTATAATGAGTCTTTTACCTCCCAAGGTAACTGCCACATTCAGGCCCCATAGAAGGGAAGTGATTTCTGTCATGTTATTGGACCCCGCACCAAGGTTTATCGCATAGGCAATGATCATCTTGCCATTATTTTCATGGAGGATACCCCCACCCGCAACAAAGCCATCAAAAGCGGTTTCGTCAAAGTTTAGTTTTGTGAAATTTTCCTCTAGGGGGACCATTTGGTATTCAATCTAGCCAAAATCTTTGAGCAGTCAAACTTATAGGAGGAAGGTAATTGCCAATCCTTAGCAATCAAACAGTCAAGAATCCTTGGAGGGGAGGTGGGAGATTTCCATTAGCAGGTAGAAAGGTTTTCCTTCAGTAGATTCACAGTTAGATGTTTCATTCTCTTAGCATAATTCTCCTCCCCTCTAAAAATCCAGTTGTTCCTTTCCTTGCAGAGGCTCCAATAGATATGCGGTGGTAATAATCTCCTAAGGATGTTGATAAGTGGGTGCTTCCCAAGGTTTTCCCAGTTGGAGACAAATTGGTCCAATTCCTCCATGAAGACCCAATTCAGTCTCATAATACCCAAAATTTTGGTCCAGACCAGGGATGCGTAAGGACAGTGGATGAGGATGTGGTTGATAGATTCTGAATGAGTTTTACAAAGAGCACATCTGTTAACTAATTCTATCCCCCTTTTTTGGAGATTATCAAGTGTGAGAATTTTACCATGTAGAGTAGTCCACTAGAGGAAATTGATTTGGGGATTAATTAGCGAGTCCAGACTTTCCCCCAGCTTTTTTCATCTGCCACAGTCTTCAGATTGGTTAGATAAGCAGACTTCATCGATATTTCCCCAGAGTTGTTATGACACCAGATGGATTTGTCTTCAGTATGGGAAATAGGAATTTTTATGCCTTAAATGAGCTTATGGATTTATTCTATATAAGATGGGACTTGTACCTGGTCTTGGAAATCATTAGCAAGAGCTTTCCAATTCTTACCTTGGGATATGTAATTTCTGACTTTATCTCCAAAGTGGAAGATTTGTCTATCCTTGAGAGTACCAAACTTTGTCTATCTTAGGGGTTTTTCCCCCACCCACTAATCAACCCAGAAAAGGATGTAAGTGTCATTACCGACTAGCCATTTCAGACCTTTGAGGAGACTTCCTTTTCTTTTATAGATGAAATTCCATATTCTTGAGCCAGAGGGAAGATTTTTCCAATAGGGGAATTGGTCATTGTAGAAATATTTTGCCTTCATAATCCTACACCATCCTGTGGTTCCTCTAAAGAGTTTCTAGCCCAATTTAGAGATGAGAGCTTTATTTAGGTCCTTGATTTTTCTCACTCCCAGCCCTCTGACCAGTTTTGGCTGGCAGACAGTGTCCCAGTTGACCAGGTTCATTCTATCCTTTTCCTCCATCCTAGACCAAAGAAATTTTGTCTGGATTTTTTCCAGTTTCTCTGTATTCTTGTCACTAATTTTGAAAAGGGACAGAAAATAAACTGTGATACCTTGGAGAGCAGCCAAAAGAAGTTGGAGTTTCCCAATGTTGTTGAGAACCTTTCCTTTCCAGCCCACCAATTTTTTCTGCATTTTCTCCAGAATGGAGTTCTAGAACTCATCAACAACTTCCTTCCCTATGAGTGGAAGACCGGGATAGGTATCTAGGAGTGAAGCTCCCTTATAGCCAAGGCAATTCACAATTATAGTCTGTGTTCTCAATTCAATGTTGAAGAAGTAAATTTTACTTTTGTTGTAATTGATCACTTGTCCCGACGCCAAAGCATATTTGTTCATAAGGTGTTTCCACTCTCTAGGTTCATGGATGTAGGCTTTTCCAAAGAGAAACATATCATCTATAAATTGTTGCAGAACCTCTGGATTGAGGGTGGAAGCTGGTTTAAAACCAACAATAGATCTAGCATTTTCCAATTTTAGTAGGTTCCAAGCTAGAACTTTAACCACCAGGAGTAAAAGGTAAGGGGAAAGAGGGTCCCCTTGATGTAAGTCCCTTTTAGGAGAGAAGGATCCCCAGGGAGTGTCATTGACTAGCACAACAAAGTTGACCATTTCCACCACCACCTTTATAATATTGATGAACTTTTCATGAAACCCAAATTTCTTGAGAACCTCATACAGGAAATTCCAAAGAACCTTGTCATAAGCTTTGGATATGTCTAGTTTCAGAGCCATACCAGTATTTTTACCTTTCTCCATGGAGTGAATGATTTCATGGGTGGTGATAATAGCATCAAGAATTTGTCTTCCCAGGACGAACCCCTTCTGGTTGGGGTTGATGATTTTTCCAAGGAGGGGTTTGAGCCTGTTGGTAATTATTTTGGATAGTATTTTATAGATAGTGTTGCAAAGACTTATAGACCGGAAGTCACTCAATAATTTAGGGTCTGGCACTTTAGGTACTAGGACAATGTAATTTTTGTTGAGTCTTTTCAGGATACTACCAGTTCTGACAAAGTCGAGGGACGCATGGATAAGGTCATACTTAAAAACCCCCAAAAGTGCTGGAAGAAGGCCAGGGGAAGCCCATCCAGCCCTGAGGATTTATAGGCTCTCATGTAGAAGACCGCCATTTTAACTTCCTCCTCCAAGAAATTGGATAATAGGTTCTTGTTGTCTCCCTTAGAAACAACCTTGGGGATAACATCCATAATGGAGTCAAAATCAACATCCACCCTAAGCTGAGGTGGTATTCAAAAGATTCCTTGGAAGAACTCACCAGCATGATTACCAATGTCATCCCCCTCCAAGAGTAGGTTCCCATCAGCTTCCAGGGATTTAATAGTATTTCTTCTTTTATGGATGGAGGCGGACCTGTAGAAAAAGGCAGAGTTACGGTCACCTTCCTTCAGCCATTGAACCCGTGACCTTTGCTTCCAGAAAATTTCCTCCCTCTTGAGGTTTTGTTTCTATTTTTTTTTGCATTCTTCCTCCTCCCAATGCTCCTCCCAGGTCACCTCCCCCATAGCCATGTCCTTTTGGAGGATGGTCAGTTTCTCCTCCAGATCTTTTTTGCATTGAAAGATGTCACCAAACTTGGTTTTGCTCCACCTTTGGGCCTCCCTTTTGATGATTTTCAACTCTTCAGAAATTCTATACATCGATGTTCCCTTCACTGGGATATTCCACCATTTCTTAATACATTCTTCAAACTCATTATGTGAGTGCCACATGATTTCATAATGGAAGGGATGGGGTCCATTTTGTTTCCTCTCTTCCCATTCAAGGATCAGAGGGGAGTGGTCAGAGAGTGTTCTTGCAAGGTGAGATAGGCTGAGAAAAGGAGAAATATTCCAACCCCCCAAAACCAACCATCTATCCAGTCTAAATTGAATGAGGTGTCTGCCTTTTCTATTGTTTGACCAGGTAAACCCTAGTCCCTACAGGTCCAAATTGGCCAAGTCATTGTGTCTTATAAAATCAGCTAGCTCCTGCATACTTTCCAGGAATTCATGAGTGCGCCCACTCTTTTCAGAGGGAAATAAGGGAGTATTAAAATCTCCCGCACACATAGTGGGGTGACATTGATTATTTTCTATGCGGTTGGAGATTTCCCCCAGATTCTGTTATGTTCTCCTCTAGTGTTAGGAGAATAGATATTATACAAGTACCAAGAACTATTATTCCAAGTAAACAAATTTGTTAGGAATAAGGTGTCTCAACCTTGGATAATTCCTATTCTTATTATTTGTTTTGCAAAATGTATTTCTTGCAAATAATGATGATGTGTCGGCATCTTGAATTGTGTGTAAGGAGATCATGGCTAAAACGGTTATGACAAATTCCTATGACACGTAAGAGCTATGTTAGGAAGATTCAATGACAGGTGAAGACATGTGGCAACTGATAAATGTGAGTACTGTACACTCTTCCCCAATCGTGTAATGGGTTTCCTATTTTCTCGGAGAATGGTAAAAACCCTAATATGGTTATCGTTAGGAGTAGCCCTAAAAAGTGAAGCGCATGATATAAGCATTTTTTAGGGTTGCGAAGATAAGCGATGCGAGTGTAT
>MU223109.1:691922-703063 GCA_018584345.1 Thuja plicata | reverse complement strand
GAAGAGAATGAGGAGGACAAGGATTGGGCTATTAGCTTGAAGAGTCTCTCAATAAATTGGGAGATCATTTCTATGGTGAATGATTCTAAGGAAACCACTAGTTAAGGCTAATGGCATTCTGTTCAAGACTTGTAGGGTGTTGTTAATTAGGGTTGTTCATATTTTTATTAAGAATTTAAATTTAGTTTCTGAAACTTATAGCCTTCAGGATAATATGAACTATTTAGTTAAGCTAACAATGAAAAATCTCATAGCTATATGGTTTTTGATGTTTTTAAAAACTAGAGTGATGATAGAGATAATAGTAGAGATATAGTCAACTTGAACTATGTTGTTTCTATTTTTTTGGGTTTTTGATTAAATTTGAAGTTGTAGGTGCCTTGGATCTTTAGACTGTAATGGTCCAAAGATGATTTGTCATGTGTTGATTTGTGTTTAATGGGATTAGGGCCCTTTTTTGATGATTCAATCAAAACCAATACATACTAAAACCTCGATATCATGCAAAGAAACTCCACTGCCCTCCTTGGAGACCTTCTTCAAGAATAGTGAATATATGAATGGCTTCATATAGGCTCAATCCATGAATCCTTAAATAAAATTAGATAACATCAAGGGTATATTTGACTAGTAACTTCTCAACTATTGACATATTGGTATTGATGGCTCAATAATGAAGTTCACTAACTCACATGAGATCCATCCATTATTAACTAAATGTTCACCTCTTCCTCTCACATCTTGAAATTGGAAAGTAATTTAAATAACCTCAATCTAACCTCAACTTAATGTATTATTCTCTAACTCATTCAAGAACACATATGATAAAAGTTCTAATAAGGTAGGAGAATTTAAATTACAAATTATTCTCTAACTACTCCCTAGGCATCTTTACGAATCCAAAACTATTGAAGATACATAAGAACTAAATATGATTGTAAAGTAAATAACACCTTATTCTTAATAGGTCCTTGGGTTTTAGAGGCATAATAGGAGTTGTCACTCATTTGAATCATTGAGTTCTCTCTCTTTCAATCAAACATAAGTTTAACATCAATGTTGTTAGTGGAATTTAAAAATAAGCAATCACATATGATGTGTGCTAGTCATGCCTTTTTATTAGATGATGATTTTTTTTTAAATGAATCTAACCAATCACCTCAACATAATAGTAGCCTTAAAAGAAAGAGCTATGAAATGTGACAAAAAAACATGCAAAACTTGGAACTACTACAATTATCCTTGCTTTAATCAATCACAATAATTATAATATTACACGTTTGTTCATAAATATTATAAAGAAGCTTGACGAAATTACTATATATTCTCAAAGCAGAAAGTATACAACACAATATTTTTATATTTGCACTCATAGAAACATTAGGTCGACTGCATGTCTTAAGGGATAATCTTAACAAATAGTAGGTTATTATGTGAACTTTATCACGAAAAGCTAAGAAATTGCAAAATGCTTTGGAAACTAACTTTTTGGAGTCTAACATTTTTCGAGGTGCTTTTCGAAAGCTTGTGATGGCATTCAGCCCCACGCTTTACTTTTGGTGCACACTTGACAAGTATTTGAGCTTCGCACTGTGAGATAGAATAAGGTAGCAATCAACATTTGCACGCCAATTGCAAAGAAGCTTTTGGTTGTCGATCTTCACTCTTTAATCATTTCAAGTGGCCACGATTGGCATGTGATCACTATCATTTCCAACCCAAGAAAATCCTTTTTGCATATTCAAAAGTGTGCACCTAAATCTATCCAATGGTTGTGCACATTACCAGCTTTTCAGGGAACCGGGAATGTTGCCTGACCACTATCATTTGCAACTTACAACTAAAGTAAGTGCTGTCCGCAAATCCCAACAAGTGTACAAAAAAACGATGAATTCTATAAGAAAAAGGGAAGCAAGGAAACCGACCTTGAACTTGTGAGAAATCAGATACCATTCAAAGGCCACATAGAGTGCGTTCCCCACAACACAATCCCAAACTCTTTGATCCATTCCACAAACGAATGATTGAGATATGCAACGGAACCGTGGCTTGGCATATGCAGATACTGCAACAAGAGTATGAAATCCATCTGAGACGTGAACTCTGGGTTCCGCAAAAACCACCGATACATTTGTCAATGATTTGATCAAATAGAAAGCTGTTCTCCCTCTTCACTCTTCACTCGTCAACGAAAGCAAAAGACGCGACCAAATGATGTTCTCTTACTCGCATAAAAGCTTTTTTTTTTAACATTATATTTTGATATACTAACGTTTTCTGCAGCGCACAGACAAGAATCTGCTGCAGTAATATGCTGGTTTTTAATATCTGATTTGCATTCAAATCAAAACCACGCGCTGCCTAATATAGACTGGGAAGGGGAAAGTTCACAAAATTTCGCGTCTAAAGCGCCTCGAGATATTTTCAGCGGTATAGAGCAGCCGCCAATAGTGGAAGAGGGAGCAGTGCCTTCGCATAAAAGATTTACAATAATGAAGTGTGAGGCAAGTTTTGGAGTACTAGTATAAGGCCACCGGCAGACAAGAGCTTAACTCAACAATTGGAAGAATTGATTTGGTACTTGTATGGAAATCACAAAATGGTAGATGCAACAGGTAAAAATGGGGGTAAAATTTTGAATAGTGACCTGAAGTGAAGCGGTCGATGTTCGTGGGCTTATTGTATTCTGACCCTGATCCTAGTGCCAGACCAAGGATGGAAATGGTGGATACATTGAATATGACCCGGCTTCATCGAGAATATCTATCTCACGTCGGCTGGCCGTAGACAGGTACGTGGGGCCGATATATTTTTTGGGTATTCTCAAGTTCGTCCCATGTAGATATCCAAATTTTTCTTAAATCAATCTTATTTTAATGTTCAAAGGTTATTTCTGGTCTACATCAATTTAATTTTCTACTATGGGAAAAACAATTACTTTGATTGTTTCAGTAGTTTGATGGTCTGATATTTAAATAGAGCTGAAAAATTAATCCCGTGTTTTTAAGACTTACACATATATCTAGTATCCAAAACACTTAAAAACAGCACATTTTTAAATGAAAGGACTCAAACCTCGTTTCTCATGGTAGAGGCTTGACTTATTTCTCTCATGAATGAGTGAAGGGCAGGAATGGTGCAGTGTATATCATTGTCTCTCATAGAATCTCTTTGTATATAAATAACGTACTCATTTGAGAGTGTAGGTGATTTTCATAAGTTGAGAGTGCAAAATGGTGAATAATGACTATTTTAGTTATCCACTTGTACTTAATTACTCTATTTCAAGTGACTAAATGTATGGTTTAATGTAATTAATGTTATATTCTTAAAAGTGAAGATTTATCTATAGAATATATATACCTTTAATGGTCATTTATTATGGTGTTATGTTTCTAGTAGATTGTTCAAATAGGTGGAAAGAGTATATGATCTCATAAAAAATATAAAAATATATTTGTGCAGTATTTTGTGGTACTTATTGGGGATTTCAAAATCTTTTGGCTGATGATTTGATGGCCATTTATGCTCGCATTCAGCTTTGATTTCTTCTATAGTAACCTCGATTTCATCTTTTATTCTTGGTGCTTGGGACTTGACTTTTCCCTTGTACCATCCATTAAATTGATATATTTTATAGGATGGTTTACTTGCTCCGCTCCAGTTAAATTCAGTTTGTAGGAATGACAAACTATCCTATTTATTTCTTTTGGACACTTTGGCTGAGTTATTTCTAGTACTTGTCATTTTTGTTGGGTGACCTCTACCATTTCATTATTTCTGAGTAATGAAGAATATAATTTATATTCTTGATTGCATTCGGAACAAATATATTTGTTCCCTTATGATGCCCAAAAGTCAGCACAAAGTATTGACCATCCACCTCAAGATTAGTGTCAACAATGCCTAATATGTCAACAATTAACTATCATTAAATTAACTGTTGCGGTCAAAATCATAGATTCCTCTAACCATATATAAACCTCCTTTATGATCATAATGCCTGATCTATACTGAAACTCAACTGCTACCAAGTGCTTTCATTGAAATTGTTCTTCCTAAACACTGATCAATGCACTTAATTGTTAATTTCATTGTTGATCATGCAAATATCTTACCAGTCACTCCAATCATGTTAACTAACAATGTTTCCATCAATTCCAACCAATTATGTATCTCTTATGACTGCTCATCATAAGAATGCCAAAAACCACCATAATGCCAATAGTATGTACTGTACCAGAATGAATTTGATAAATCCCCTTTTAGCAGCAAGTTTATCTCTACCGTCAGGGTAAAATTAACCAGTAGAGTGATCCTCCATAAATCTCTATCCGTATTAAATTGATTGAGATTATTTCTCTATTAGAAAACCCTAAGTCACAGGAAAAAGGAAAAGCTTCCAAAACCCCTTGCAAAAACCAGTTGAAGTTGAGATCTTAGAAACAACCCCCAAAAAAATTAAAGGAACTAGTGCTAAACCTAGCCATACCAAGTTGAGAAAAATTAGGAAGGGTACCAAGAGTATAACTAGGAGGATAGAAATTAAAGATGTGGAAGAAGAGGCAAAGAATATGGGTTACCAGGAGGGCACCAAACAAGATATGAGTTCTGGAGAGTGAATATCAACCGATTTATTAAACAAAGAGTTAAGAGGCAAGAAAATTATGGAGGAAATTGTCCTTGAAGATGATTTTGAATATGTGCTTGAGGAGGAGGAATCAAATGATAATTCAGTTGATGAATGTTATAAGGGGGGAGAGGAAGATTCAGATGTGGAGAAGAAAGTGAAATCTATTGATATCATAGTTAACCTAATAGACTTTGAAGAGATTATGGACAAAGCTTGTGCTTCCCCAATTCCCAAAGAGGTAGATATTGGAAATGTGGTCCCCCTTTCTCCTAGTTTCTCTAAAGAAAAGGGTAACCCTGACAATTTTAATGAGCATATTAAATACTTGGAGAATAGAATGACTATACTTGAAGATAATGTTTTTGATTAGAAAAAAAAGCCAAGACAAGGGGGCTGACCTGAAAGGACATAGAAAGCACAAGAAGTGTAGACAACCAGTACAACATAGGGGTCAAAACACCCTCACCCAATACCCTTTTTCAGCATCAAAAACCAGAAAATAAAACTAGCAGACCCCAACTCCATCATGAAGCTGGTAACCAACCTGCACTCCCTAAAAGACCCCAGCATCACCTTAGAGCTAGGAAACAGTCTGTGCAAGTAAGAATCTAATTACTTAACATTAAAGCATGAAATAGTCGTAAAGCAGGAATTAAAACTAAACCAGTAGTAAGAGTAAATCCTTACAGACCCCAGCTTCACCTTGAAGCTGGTAACCAGTCTGTGAAAGTAAAAAACATAAAAGCAGAGATTACTTTTAGTATGCATGGAGTTAAGTCTAAACCCATCATAAGAGCTCATCAGAATCACAGTAAAGTCCTCAATGGCTAGCCAACAAAAAATAAAGACAAAGCAAAGCATGGAAAAGGAGGAGGTTAATTGGGGTTTTTACCCCCATTTTCTAACAGCATCTTAAGCCAATCCTCCGTAAGGAATTTGAAAATCTTCTCATTCTTATGTACTTCCTCCTGAGAAGACCCCTTTGCCATTTGCAGGAGCTGAAGGGTGGTAGCCGCCGAGTGAATAACTTTCACCGCGAACCCAACAACTTTGTTGAAGCTATCATTCAGGTTCATAATTTCCTCCTTGACCATAGTCAGCTCCATTTTAGAAACTGAGTCCAGGGAGGAAGCATGAAGGGTTTTAACCTCCTTCTAGATATGGGCAATTTCATTCTCCATGGCCCAAAGGCTCTCATTCATCCTATCCTTAACCTCTGGGGATCCACTTTTGGATTTCACCTCTCCCTTGGGCTCCTCTGCCTCCTCCTGAGGGTTTGCAGATAGCTGGGAAGTGCTTTGCGAGTCCGCGATCTTATCTTTGGGAATCTTTCCCTTGGAAAGGTCCAAGATAGGCATAGTGAAGCTGGCCAAGACCTGGGGAGAATCAAGGCTTTTTTTGTCCCCACCCAGATCTTGAGGGACTTTGCCTTTTTCTTTTTCCTTGATTTTCCTTTTTTTTTTTCCCTTTTTTATTGTTCCCACTGGTGCTGCATTTTTTTGCCTCCTTCTCCAAATTGTTTGTTTCCTCCTCTTCAATGAATCGTTTCCTAATCGCTTTCTGCTTGAAACAGGCTTTTGCAATTCTATGTGACCTCCATCTTTTCTCAGTATCTTCCTCGTCCTCCTCCGAATCAATGGTGATTTGGGTGCCACCCGTGGACCCAACATTAATTTTTTTATCTTAGTTTTTCGATGAAGACGAGGGGTTAGGAATGCCTATCACTTCCATAGTGCCCTTAGCCATGGTATAACCCTGTAGAGACACAATTTTGGGGGGACAAAGGGCAAGGTGGAAATTATAGAGGCAGAGGATAAGCCATTAGTGGAGGATACAATAATTTTTCTTGGCTTTTAACATTTCTCTAACATCTAAAACTGAAGTTTCAAGAGAGTGCAGAAGGTAGAATAGGAAGGATATAGTATCGTTGTACTTGAAGTGATTGAGTAGGGGAAAGTGGTAGTTGTAGCTTGTGCTGAAGCGGCCTTCTAGGGTAATGTACTTCATGAAAATGAGGCAAACATCATTCCATGGGCTAGGTAATTCATCCCTTTTAAATCCTCCATGGATTGGAACTGGAATCTCAATTTTTTCAAAATATCTCACCTTTCCAGTATCGTCGCGGCTCTTTGTAATCTTTTTCCACTTTTTCCCTCTTTGGAGAGACCCATGGCCTGAGCAATGACTTCTTTGTTCACCTCAAAGGTGATTCCATTTATGGTGACTTTGCACTCCAACCAAGTCTTAATTAGCTGCATGGAGATTATTTCATCACACCCTCCCATAGCTTCCATGTATGGGTAAAACCCACCTTTTTTCAAATAGGTTATCACAGACTGGTTTTTTAGAAACCCGGCCTCAATCCTCGAGGGTTATACCCTCACCATATCGCCGCCCATATCAAAGCTATATTCGAGATTAATCTCAATCTTTATCTCCACCAACATAACACCTTTTGCACCACCACAAAGCACTCTCCAAACCAGCATCTTGCGAATGTTACCAACCTAGAACCAGAGGATAGAATTGCAGAGGATGAAAAACCCAAAGGGAACAAAGTCTAGCTTTTTGAAATGAAAAGTACCGGTCGCAAGATTAGCTGGATTAATTATAGAGTTTTCACGTATCTTGTAATTATTACTTTCCTCATAATTATGCACCACCTAGCCCTATCCATCATGTCCAATGCATCCTACCTTGTGTTATTCTCCACATCAGTTTGAAATTTGAAAAGGCCTGTACTTTTCCCTAAATTGGAGTAAATAGCCCATCTTTTCAGACTTCTAAAAATATTAAAATCCTTTCTCATCACTTTTTGAGAATTTGAATTCCACCCAATCCTTGTGATTCTAGCTACCGCCTCATCCGTCCAATCATAGTCGAGCTTGTACTTCATAGGTTAGGAAATTTTTTTTTGACAAGCAAAGTAGTTTTCTTGGAAAGGGAGCCCAAGTTCCTCCAGTATCTGAGACCATGTTGATTTAGCCCCGTGGCTCCCATCTTGTCAGCCACAACATTTCCCTTGCAAAAAATATGCTATAATTTAAACTCATCAAATTTGGGGAGAAGCGCCCAAATGTCCTCCAACAGATAGGACAATTTCAACCCATCTTTAAAGTTTCCTTTAACTATCTCAACATTGATTTTTGAGTCCCCCTCTACAACGAGTCTTTTAACTCCCAAGGTAACTGCCACCTTTAGGCCCCATAGAAGGGCATAGATTTCTTCCATGTTATTGGACCCCACGCTAAGGTTTATCGCATAGGCAATGATCATCTTGCCATTATTATCTTGGAGGATACCCCCACCCGTAGCAAAGCCATCAAAAGCGGCTCCGTCATAGTTTAGTTTTGTGAAAATTTCCTCTGGGGGGATCATTTGGTATTCAATCTAGCCAAAATATTTGAGCAGTTAAACTTATAGAAGGAAGAAGGTAATTGCCAATCCTTAGCAATCAAACAGTCAAGAATCTTGGGAGGGGAGGTGGGAGATTTCCATTGGTAGGTAGAAAGGTTTTCCTTCAATATATTCACAGTTAGACGTGTCATTCTCTTAGCATCATTCTCCTCCCCTCTAAAAATCTAGTTGTTTCTTTCCTTCTAGAGGCTCCAATAGATATGCGGTGGTAACAATCTCCAAAGGATATTGATAATCGGGTGCTTCCCAAGGTTTTCCCAGTTACAGACAAATTGGTCCAATTCCTCCATGAAGACCCAATTCAGTCTCATAATACCCAGAATTTTTGTCCAGACTAGGGATGCGTAAGGGTCTAGTGGATAAGGATGTGGTTGATAGATTCTGAATGAGTTTTACAAAGAACACTGTTGCCCAAATTTCCCACTATGTGCAATTGACCTGGTTTGCCCTGTCTTGCTTCCTCTGTCTTGTTTTCCAGGCTTCATATCCTCACTAAAACCATTAAAGCCTTAAAACCCTAGGTCTCTTATGTTTAGGCAAGGTAATAAACCCTAGGCCATGGCTCTTACATTTCATCGTTACTTTTCTAAGTTACTATGAGCATGTGCTTTATTTCTAAGTCGCTTGATCGCTTTATCCTGGGAGAATATTCTTTTCTTTCTCCCGACTTCGCTTTTCCTTGTGTCACGTGGTCTGGTGATCTTTTGGAATATTCCCTAATGTCTCCCGACTTAGCATTTGCCCTTTGGTCATGTGAATGCCAGATCTATGTTACAAGTCACAAAAACAATGGGGCCCGCCTTCATGTCGCTTGATCGCAGTGAAATTTGATTCAAGTTATTAAGTTGCGCGAGTGCGCGACGAGCTGCCAATCACGCTCGTCACACAATCGCGATCTATTCTTGCCCAGGTCCCATCCATTCCCGACTGTGCGACGAGCCGAAGGATAATGTCATCGCGCACTCGCCGAGTAAAAAAGATGAAGATGATATAAGTCGCGAGTATGCGATGAGCAAGAGATAAAGTCATCGCTCAGTCATTGATGGATAAAGGAAAATAAAATGCTTCTCGCGACCTTGCGATGAGTAGAAGTAGGACCCATCACTCAGTCGCGGGGAATAAAGATAAGTCAAGGATCAACCTGCGAGTGTGCGACTGAAGAAAACAAAGAAGGTGTCGCATTGTCGCCGAGCAGTTTAGAGAAAAGAAAAGGAGCTCGTGAGTGCGCGACAAGCAGAAAAGAAAGGGGCTCATCGCTCAATCGCCAATGTTTTAAGGACATCAATGATCAGCTTGCGACTAAGCAATTGACAAATGAAAAGGCCTCATCGCTCACTCGCTGAGAAAATAACAAAGCAGCAGTCCACCTTCAGTCGCTTGATCGCGTGAAAAGTTCAACAATTGATAAAATGTCTTCCGACTTGGCTACCATCCCTTGGTCGCCTTGTCGCCAGAACCAGAGAGGTGACTCAGCGTCCCTGTGTGCAGAAAAGTAACCAGTGGCTGTGTGACAGGTGGCATATGGCAGATGGATGTGGGTCCTCAGTCGGGTGATCGCTAGACAGAAAGGATGGATCAAGCGACTTTGAGACTAAGTGTTTCATTGCCCCAGTCGCAGGATCGCGAGATGATTTAAGGGCAACCTTATTTTTTAAGCGATTAAATGCCAGTCATCCGATGCAAAGAAAAGATGATCCAACGGCAGACGCGTGGTCAGGTGATCAAGGTGCCCTACAGAGAAAGTACTCCCGACTCAGTGACAGGGGTCAGTCAGGATGTCGCTAGAAAGATTAAGGGCACATGATGACTGTTAAGAAAAGTCAAAAGGCTCAGACATAGGTTCTCCTGACTTGGCGAATAGGCTTTGTTGCGTGGTCTCAAGACTGGGAGATAGCATCTGGCGATCAGGCGACAGACCGCAACGGTTAAGGTGGTAGTTAGGTGCATGGTCGCGGGAAGAAGGGTGAGTTAAGAAAAATGCCTCGCGACTTCAATTTCACTCAGTTGGGATGTCGCTGGATCTGGCTCAAGTTAAATAGAGGTTAAAAAGACCATTGTCGCCTAGTCTGGAGATTAAGCCCTGGTTAAGTGGAAGTGCTCGTGACAAGGAGACTAGCCGTTGGTCGCTAGGTCGCAGGACTTCAAATTTTAAAAAATGGCGGCAAGATGACAGGGAAGAATACTCGATAGCCATGGTTCCTCCGTGCTCATGTTCTAGGGGTGATCAGGGAGTTTTCAATTTCAAAAGGCCATGCATAAAGAGTCTTTTGATCCCTGGGATAGATTTGTTTGAAAGAGAAACAAAAAATTCAGAGACGTGGAAGGATACAGAGTCCAATCAGAAGTTATTGTTCTTGGGTGCAGTTGGCAGAAGGACACGGTCGTGATCCAGGACTCATTGATGAATTTGAGTGGCGGCCATCAAGGGTCACTTCCCGTCCTGGGGGACTGTGATTAGTTGGTGAGCATTCATGACAGAGACTTAGTTGCTAAATATTGCTCATGGATCCAGGTTGCTTGTTCACGATGCATAATCAAGTACAGGGATGGGCGCAAGATAGAGGATCTGATCTGATCGATTCACCTTGGTGCACATTTATGACCAATTAGATTTTGTACTAGGGTCAATTATTCTATTGTAAATCTGTAACCCTAGTTAGGTTCTGAGACTCCTGCCTGCATGCATGTGAGTATAAAAAGTTTTTGAGAGCCTTAGTGCTCAGATTTTGGCATTTTGTAAAGAGAATTTGTTCTCTCTTGGAGTTATCTGTGGCATTCTTTCTGCCCTCTGGCTTTTACATTGTGTAATTCTCTCATTGATCATACAAGCATTCTGGAAGTACTTTGTGATAATTCTTCATATCCCTATGCTTCCTTGTTTGTATTATCTCTTATTGGATCAAATTTTATGAATGCTGATTAATGGATATTGGGGTTCCTAGTTCCTCTCATTTTCTGCAATTTTGTGTGTTATTGTGTCTGATCTGATTTAGATGTTTTGTGGGTATACTTTAGCCCCTAGCAGTCTTGTCTCATTCCTACACCTGGTTGCAGAGAAGGATGTTTGTTTGCAGGTCATAGGTCGAGTCTT
>MU223109.1:632988-683481 GCA_018584345.1 Thuja plicata | reverse complement strand
ATTCCTCTATGCTGAGATCCAAACCCTAATTTTGGTGCATCACCTAGTAGGTAGTTTGCTTTCAGTCATTTCCCTTTCATGCAATCCTCCTATCCCTTTCCCTCAAAAGATTTACTTTCCTGTTTAAAACCAAATTAAGGTGATTATCCAAGAGGAACCAGCCTAGAACCTGGAGGTCTCATCTCGGTTAGCATAAGGTCCCACAACCTTGAGATGATTCCCATGTTATACTGGATTATCAAGACCAAGAGAGCTTGAGATCAGAGGCGCAAATTCAGTGTATAACAAGCACATATGTTAACTAATTGTATCCCCCTTTTCTGGAGATTATCAAGTGTGAGATTTTTACCATGTAGAGCAGTCCACTAGAAGAAATTGATTTTGGGATCAATTGGGGAGTCCATAATTTCCCCCAGCTTTTTTCATCCACCACAGTCTTCAAATTGGTTAGATAAGTAGACTTCACCGGTATTTCCCTAGAGTTGTTATGACACTAGATGGATTTGTCTTCAGTTTGGGAAATAGGAATTTTGATGCCTTAAATGAACTTTTGGATTTATTCTATATAAGATGGGACTTGTATCTGGTCTTGGAAAACATCAGCAAGAGCTTTCTAATTCTTACCTTGGGAGACGTAATTGCTGACTTTAACTCCAAAGTTGGAGATCAGTCTATCCTTGAGAGTACCAAACTTTGTCTATCTTAGGGGTTTTTCCCCCACCCACTAATCATCCCAGAAACGGATGTGAGTGCCATTACTGACCAACCATTTTAGACCTTTAAGGAGACTTCCTTTGCTTTTATAGATCAAATTCCATATTCTTGAGCCAGAGGGAAGATTTTTCCCATAGGGGAATTGGTCATTGTAGAAATATTTTTCATTCGTAATCCTACACCATCCTGCGGTTCCTCTAAAGAGCTGCTAGCCTAATTTAGAGATGAGAGCTTTATTCAGGTCCTTGATTTTTCTCACTCCCAGCCCTCCAACTAGCTTTGGCTGGCAGACAATGTCCTAGTTGACCAGGTTCATTCTATCCTTTTCCTCCATCCCAGACCAAAGAAATTTCCTCTGGATTTTTTCCAGTTTCTTCGTATTCTTGTCACTAATTTTGAAAAGGGACAGGAAATAAACCGGGATACCTTGGAGAGAAGCCAAAAGAAGTTGGAGTTTCCCAATGTTGCTAAGAACCTTTAATTTTTAACCCGCCAATTTTTTCTCCATTTTCTCCAAAATGGAGTTCAAGAACTCATTAGCAACTTCCTTCCCTGTGAGTGGAAGACCGAGATAGGTATCTGGGAGTGAAACTCCCTTATAGCCCAGGCAATTCACAATTATAGTCTGTGTTCTCAATTCAGTGTTGAAGAAGTAAATTTTACTTTTGTTGTAATTGATCACTTGTCCCGAGGCCAAAAAATATTTGTTCATAAGGTGTTTCCACTCTCTAGCTTCATGGATGCAGGCTTTTCCAAAGAGAAACATATCATCTACAAATTGTTGTAGAACCTCTGGGTTGAGTGTGGAAGCCAGTTTAAAACCAACAATAGATCTTGCATTTTCCAATTTCAATAAGTTCCAAGCCAAAACTTCAGCCACCAAGAGGAAAAGGTAAGGGGAAAGAGGGTCCCCCTGACGTAAGTCTATTTTAGGAGAGAAGGATTCCCAGGGAAGGCCATTGACTAGCACAGCAAAGTTGACCATTTCCACCGCCACCTCTATAATATTGATGAACTTTTCATGAAACCCAAATTTCCTGAGAACCTCATACAGGAAATTCCAAAGAACCTTGTCATAATCTTTGGATATGTCTAGTTTCAGAGCCATACCAGTATTTTAACCTTTCTCCATGGAGTGAATGATTTCATGGGTGGTGATAACAGCATCAAGAATTTGTCTTCCCAGGACGAACCCCTTCTGGTTGGGGTTGATGATTTTTCCAAGGAGGGGTTTGAGCCTGTTGGTAATTATTTTGGATAGGATTTTATAGATAGTGTTGCAAAGACTTATAGACCAGAAGTCACTCAAGAATTTAGGGTCTGGCACTTTAGGTACCAGGACAATGTAAGTTTTGTTGAGCCTTTTCAGGATACTGCCAGTTCTGACAAAGTTGTGAGACGCATGGATGAGGTTATACTTAACAACCCCCCAAAAGTGCTAGAAGAAGGCCGAGGGAAATCCATCTGGACCTGAGGATTTATAGGCTCTCATGGAGAAGACCACCATTTTAACTTCCTCCTCTGAGACCTTGGATAACATGGTCTTGTTGTCTCCCTTAGAAACAACCTTGGGGATAACATCCATAATGGCGTCAAAATTAGCATCCACCCTAAGCTGAGGTGGTCTTCAGAAGATTCCTTGGAAGAACTCAGCAGCATGATTACCAATATCGTCCCCCTCTGAGAGTAGGTTCCCATCAGTTTCTAGAGATTTAATAGTATTTCTTCTTTTATGGATGGAGGCAGGTCTATAGAAAAAGGCAGAGTTACGGTCACCTTCCTTTAGCCATTGAACCCGTGACCTTTGCTTCCTAAAAATTTCCTCCCTCTTGAGGTTTTGTTTCCATTTGTTTCTCCATTCTTCCTCCTCCCAATGCTCCTCCCAGGTCACCTCCTTCATAGCCATGTCATTTTGGAGGATTGCCAGTTTCTCCTCTAGATCTTTTTTACATTGGAAGATGTCACCAAACTTGGTTTTGCTCCACCTTTTGGCCTCCCTTTTGATGATTTTCAACTTTTCAGCAATTCTATACATAGATGTTCCCTTTACTGGGATATTCCACCATTTCTTAATACATTCCTCAAACTCATTATGTGAGTGCCACATGATTTTATAACGGAAGGGATGGGGTCCATTTTGTTTCCTCTCTTCCCATTCAAGGATCAAAGGGGAGTGGTCAGAGACCGTTCTTGCAAGGTGAGATAGGCTGAGAAAAGGAGAAATATTCCAACCCCTCAAAACCAACCACCTATCCAATCTAAATTGAATGAGGTGTGTACCTTTTCTGTTGTTCGACCGGGTAAACCCCAATCCCTGCAGGTCCAAATCGGCCAGGTCATTGTGTCTTATAAAATGAGCTAGCTCCTACATAATTTCCAAGAATTCCTGAGTGCCCCCAATCTTCTCAAAGGGGAATAAGGGAGTATCAAAATCTCCCGTACACAGTGGGGTGACATTGATTATTTTCTATGTGGTTGGAGATTTCCCCCAGACTCTGTTACATTCTCCTCTAGTGTTAGGAGCTTAGATATTATACAAGTACCAAGAACAATTATTCCAACTAAATAAAATAGCAAGGAAGTTATGAGAGAAATCCACAGTGTTACCAGATAACTTACAAGGGTTCCAAAGAGTGGCCACACCACTAGAGGCCCCATTCGCTTAACTGTATAAAAAGGCCGCACCCAGCCAAATATTGTCAACCAGCTGAGCAAAGTTTTGATACTTTATTTTCACCTCTTAAATTAGTACCACATCAAACTTGAACTCAAGGATATACTTCTTTAGAGAAGACTATTTTTGTGGGCTATTCATGCCCCTTATGTTCCATGAGAGGAAATTCATCTTTTATTTTTTTTGGAGTCTTCTAGGGTTAATTTCCTACCATTGGCAATGGCCCTTGCTGCTTCTTTATCTCTAACCACTTTTGTAGGTGGTTGACCCAGTTTAGTTTCATTCCCAAAATCTACTTTCTTTTTTGTATCCATGCTCTCATCCCCCTTCTTACTCCTAATTTTCCTTTTCAGTTCTGACCAGTCCAGGAGGCTGGTCGATGGTGGCGAGTGGGACACTATTGGTATTTCCATCACTAACCCTGCCCCAAGAAGAATTGGAGAGGGAAATCTATACTCATCCCTTAAACTACTCAGATCAGTAGTTGCAACAGTCAAAATGCTTTCGGTGGCTAGTGCCTTCCTTCCAATGATGGTTTCTTTATTTTCTACCCCTTTTGGGCATTCTCTCTGTGAGTTGGGGGCCGTTTGTAGGTCATCAACCAACTCTCCTTCCTCAAGATCTATGACCTTTTCTACCTCTTTATTCTTTTCATCCCCCTAAGCCCCCAGCGTAGAAGCCAGTTCATGGCCCTCGATAATAGGGGGAGGGGTTTCTAAGGTTCTCAAGGAACCAATAGCCTGGTTGTTAATCTCATCTTCCACATTTAGGGCTACTGAAGCAAGCTCCCTAGAGTCTTGCTCAAAATTCTTTCTGTGGCCAAAATGCTTTCTGTGGTCAGTGCCTTCTTTCCAATGATGGTTTCTATATTTTCTGCCCCTTTTGGGCTTTCTCTGTGAGAGTTGGAGGCCATTTGTAGGTCATCAACCAACTCTCCTTCCTCAAGATCTACCACCTTTGCTACCTCTTTAGTCTTTTCATCCCCCTTAGCCCCCAACCCAAAAGCCAATTCGTGGCCCTTGATAACGAGGGGAGGGGTTTCTGAGGTTCTCGAGGAACCAACAGCCTAGTTCTTAATCTCATCTTCCACATTTAGGGCTACTGAAGCAAGCTCCCTAGAGTCTTGCTCAAAATTCTTTCTATGGCCAAAATGCTTTCTCTGGTCAATGCCTTCTTTCGAATGATGGTTTGTTTATTTTCTGCCGCTTTTGGGCTTTTCTCTGTGAGAGTTGGGGGCCATTTGTAGATCATCAACCAACTCTCCTTCCTCAAGATCTACCACCTTTTCTGCCTCTTTAGTCTTTTCATCCCCCTTAGCCCCTAGCCTAGAAGCCAATTCGTGGCCCTCGATAACAGGGGGAGGGGTTTCCGAGGTTCTCGAGGAACCAATAGCCTGGTTCTTAATCTCATCTTCCACATTCAGAGCTACTTGAAGATAATGTTGCTTCCTCTATGCATACCAAATAGTTGTTCAATTATGCTATTTCTTCTCTTTGCCGGGTGGAATTTCAGGATAGACCAAAATAAGGAAGATAATAAAAAAGGAGAAGACTAATTAAGGCCAAACGCATGATGAAGATGAAGAGAATGAGGAGGACAAGGATTGGGCTATTAGCTTGAAGAGTCTCTCAATAAATTGGGAGATCATTTCTATGGTGAATGATTCTAAGGAAACCACTAGTTAAGGCTAATGGCATTCTGTTCAAGACTTGTAGGGTGTTGTTAATTAGGGTTGTTCATATTTTTATTAAGAATTTAAATTTAGTTTCTGAAACTTATAGCCTTCAGGATAATATGAACTATTTAGTTAAGCTAACAATGAAAAATCTCATAGCTATATGGTTTTTGATGTTTTTAAAAACTAGAGTGATGATAGAGATAATAGTAGAGATATAGTCAACTTGAACTATGTTGTTTCTATTTTTTTGGGTTTTTGATTAAATTTGAAGTTGTAGGTGCCTTGGATCTTTAGACTGTAATGGTCCAAAGATGATTTGTCATGTGTTGATTTGTGTTTAATGGGATTAGGGCCCTTTTTTGATGATTCAATCAAAACCAATACATACTAAAACCTCGATATCATGCAAAGAAACTCCACTGCCCTCCTTGGAGACCTTCTTCAAGAATAGTGAATATATGAATGGCTTCATATAGGCTCAATCCATGAATCCTTAAATAAAATTAGATAACATCAAGGGTATATTTGACTAGTAACTTCTCAACTATTGACATATTGGTATTGATGGCTCAATAATGAAGTTCACTAACTCACATGAGATCCATCCATTATTAACTAAATGTTCACCTCTTCCTCTCACATCTTGAAATTGGAAAGTAATTTAAATAACCTCAATCTAACCTCAACTTAATGTATTATTCTCTAACTCATTCAAGAACACATATGATAAAAGTTCTAATAAGGTAGGAGAATTTAAATTACAAATTATTCTCTAACTACTCCCTAGGCATCTTTACGAATCCAAAACTATTGAAGATACATAAGAACTAAATATGATTGTAAAGTAAATAACACCTTATTCTTAATAGGTCCTTGGGTTTTAGAGGCATAATAGGAGTTGTCACTCATTTGAATCATTGAGTTCTCTCTCTTTCAATCAAACATAAGTTTAACATCAATGTTGTTAGTGGAATTTAAAAATAAGCAATCACATATGATGTGTGCTAGTCATGCCTTTTTATTAGATGATGATTTTTTTTTAAATGAATCTAACCAATCACCTCAACATAATAGTAGCCTTAAAAGAAAGAGCTATGAAATGTGACAAAAAAACATGCAAAACTTGGAACTACTACAATTATCCTTGCTTTAATCAATCACAATAATTATAATATTACACGTTTGTTCATAAATATTATAAAGAAGCTTGACGAAATTACTATATATTCTCAAAGCAGAAAGTATACAACACAATATTTTTATATTTGCACTCATAGAAACATTAGGTCGACTGCATGTCTTAAGGGATAATCTTAACAAATAGTAGGTTATTATGTGAACTTTATCACGAAAAGCTAAGAAATTGCAAAATGCTTTGGAAACTAACTTTTTGGAGTCTAACATTTTTCGAGGTGCTTTTCGAAAGCTTGTGATGGCATTCAGCCCCACGCTTTACTTTTGGTGCACACTTGACAAGTATTTGAGCTTCGCACTGTGAGATAGAATAAGGTAGCAATCAACATTTGCACGCCAATTGCAAAGAAGCTTTTGGTTGTCGATCTTCACTCTTTAATCATTTCAAGTGGCCACGATTGGCATGTGATCACTATCATTTCCAACCCAAGAAAATCCTTTTTGCATATTCAAAAGTGTGCACCTAAATCTATCCAATGGTTGTGCACATTACCAGCTTTTCAGGGAACCGGGAATGTTGCCTGACCACTATCATTTGCAACTTACAACTAAAGTAAGTGCTGTCCGCAAATCCCAACAAGTGTACAAAAAAACGATGAATTCTATAAGAAAAAGGGAAGCAAGGAAACCGACCTTGAACTTGTGAGAAATCAGATACCATTCAAAGGCCACATAGAGTGCGTTCCCCACAACACAATCCCAAACTCTTTGATCCATTCCACAAACGAATGATTGAGATATGCAACGGAACCGTGGCTTGGCATATGCAGATACTGCAACAAGAGTATGAAATCCATCTGAGACGTGAACTCTGGGTTCCGCAAAAACCACCGATACATTTGTCAATGATTTGATCAAATAGAAAGCTGTTCTCCCTCTTCACTCTTCACTCGTCAACGAAAGCAAAAGACGCGACCAAATGATGTTCTCTTACTCGCATAAAAGCTTTTTTTTTTAACATTATATTTTGATATACTAACGTTTTCTGCAGCGCACAGACAAGAATCTGCTGCAGTAATATGCTGGTTTTTAATATCTGATTTGCATTCAAATCAAAACCACGCGCTGCCTAATATAGACTGGGAAGGGGAAAGTTCACAAAATTTCGCGTCTAAAGCGCCTCGAGATATTTTCAGCGGTATAGAGCAGCCGCCAATAGTGGAAGAGGGAGCAGTGCCTTCGCATAAAAGATTTACAATAATGAAGTGTGAGGCAAGTTTTGGAGTACTAGTATAAGGCCACCGGCAGACAAGAGCTTAACTCAACAATTGGAAGAATTGATTTGGTACTTGTATGGAAATCACAAAATGGTAGATGCAACAGGTAAAAATGGGGGTAAAATTTTGAATAGTGACCTGAAGTGAAGCGGTCGATGTTCGTGGGCTTATTGTATTCTGACCCTGATCCTAGTGCCAGACCAAGGATGGAAATGGTGGATACATTGAATATGACCCGGCTTCATCGAGAATATCTATCTCACGTCGGCTGGCCGTAGACAGGTACGTGGGGCCGATATATTTTTTGGGTATTCTCAAGTTCGTCCCATGTAGATATCCAAATTTTTCTTAAATCAATCTTATTTTAATGTTCAAAGGTTATTTCTGGTCTACATCAATTTAATTTTCTACTATGGGAAAAACAATTACTTTGATTGTTTCAGTAGTTTGATGGTCTGATATTTAAATAGAGCTGAAAAATTAATCCCGTGTTTTTAAGACTTACACATATATCTAGTATCCAAAACACTTAAAAACAGCACATTTTTAAATGAAAGGACTCAAACCTCGTTTCTCATGGTAGAGGCTTGACTTATTTCTCTCATGAATGAGTGAAGGGCAGGAATGGTGCAGTGTATATCATTGTCTCTCATAGAATCTCTTTGTATATAAATAACGTACTCATTTGAGAGTGTAGGTGATTTTCATAAGTTGAGAGTGCAAAATGGTGAATAATGACTATTTTAGTTATCCACTTGTACTTAATTACTCTATTTCAAGTGACTAAATGTATGGTTTAATGTAATTAATGTTATATTCTTAAAAGTGAAGATTTATCTATAGAATATATATACCTTTAATGGTCATTTATTATGGTGTTATGTTCCTAGTAGATTGTTCAAATAGGTGAAAAGAGTATATGATCTCATAAAAAATATTAAAATATATTTGTGCAGTATGTTGTGGTACTTATTGGGGATTTCAAAATATTTTGGCTGATGATTTGATGGTCATTTATGCTCGCAATCAGCTTTGATTTCTTCTATAGTAACCTCGATTTCATCTTTTCTTATTGGTGCTTGGGACTTGACTTTTCCCTTGTACCATCCATTAAATTGATATATTTTATAGGATGGTTTACTTGCTCCTCTCCAGTTAAATTCAGTTTGTAGGAATGACGAACTCTCCTATTTATTTCTTTTGGACAATTTGGCTGAGTTATTTCTAGTACTTGCCATTTTTGTTGGGTGACCTCTACCATTTCATTATTTCTGAGTAATGAAGAATATAATTTATATTCCTAATTGCATTCGGAACAAATATATTTGTTCCCTTATGATGCCCAAAAGTTTGCCTTGGTTTTTTCAGATATATAGTCATGAGGTTCTTGATGTCATTGTTTTAATCCTAGACAAGGAATGGATCTGGCATAAGTCTACTACTTTATTTTCTGGGATTGCTTCAAGATTATTGACAATATGTATGGATCTTTTGAAAGTTTCTCGCCTAGTTTGAGAATTTCCAATTACTTTTCAAAAAAATATTGTTCCTCGAATTCTATATTCTTTATTCCAACCTTACAATAGTGATCCCATTGAATGCTTATTTGGGGGATGTTTCACATTTTTTGACATTATTTGAATATGGTGTTCTTGCATAGTTTTAATCATCCATTAATTTTGGTTTGATATGTGATAACCATTAGGAGACTGTCATAAAGTGATATTATTGAAGTAATGGTGGTTCATTCCATGGTCATTGTTTTGGATCATTTTAAAGCCGTTTATAAGCTTACTTCTTTGCTCAAGATTGTTTTTGTTTCATTTGTCTTCATCTAGCCTATTGTTAGATCTCGCTTGGAGGTTGACTCAAGTTCTTGGTGGTACGAATGTAATCTTCTTGTGTCAAACTTGGAGAATTGATTATTTGTCTTCCCCTTTTCTTTTTCTCATTTTCTTCTTTCCTTTTCTTTCTTTCTACTTGTTTTTAATTAAGATGGTTGGGAGAGAGCCCTGAACCCGGATATAAAAATCACATAATAGTTGAAACCAAAGAGCATAGCTTCAGGCCATTATAGCCAAAAGTAACCACTACCATCACTCAAAAAATTAATCAAACCAAATGAACAATAAAAGCATCTATCAAAATAATTCTTTTCTTCCTTCCTACCTATTATTCCTTGGTGTTTTTAGTTAAATGTATATGAGTAGGAATTTGATTAATTAAATATAATTATTACATAAATATAATAATAACAAAGAGGGAATAATAATTAAATAATGTTATTATTTAATTAAAGTGTAGACATAGGTAATAATTAAATAATAATAATTATCTAGTTACTTTATAGAAAAATAAGGGATGAATGTTAACTAGATGCTTAATAATTAAATAATTAATTAAAATTACTTAATTAAGGAATTATGGAGAAGTTATGAATTTATAATTATTATTTAGTAGAAGGACACAGATTAATTAAATAATAAATATTATTTAATAATTTTAGAGGAATGTAAGTAAAAATGGTATGTATGAGCAACTAGTCATATTTGGGTGAGTACATTATATATCTTCAACCTTTACTTTCAAAGTAGAAACCTTATACAAAACACAAATGTAGGTAGAACAATGATTTACATCTTTAAAACTATTATTTGCAACTGTATATTTATGTCACTGGATTGCAGACATTTAGACCACACTAACTTTGTACCATAAGAATATAACATTGAAGCACTAATAAATACCATCTTCTTAGATCATAGAAAATATACTTCTCTTTCATTGTTCTATAGAAATATTAATTATTGTAGAGAACCCTTCTTCATTTGGACATAGTCAGACTACCAGATATATAAGAATATGTATTAACAAATATCACTGGACATAATGTTAGAGAAAAAACTTCCAAAATCTCTAGACCATAATGCTCGACATCAATGATAACCAGACAATACAAATCATAAACATATATTTCTAAAAATTTTCCCCTTACATTCCTGATCAATGGATTATATTTTTTTGAATTCAAACGAGTGGGAAGTGTTCTTAGCGGGGGATTTAGAGGGTGATTGATAACCAACATGTCAAACTCTATCATAGGATATTGTGTGGATCATCATGACGGACATTAGGATGAGTTCTCTGGTGATGGATAGTTAGGTGCAGATTCAAAGGATGGAGACCTAGGGATTCTTTTTCCTAAGTGAGGGGGCCATGTGGACCGAGGAGGTAAGCTTTATAATGATCTTTTTCTTGGAGGATATAATTATTGTGATCTTCACCTTGGAGTTTTAAATGATGATCTAAATCATCCCAAACATTTGGCGTCTACCTCGAAAAAGATATCCCCTCCATAAGCCCGTCAAGGTTTAGGTCGGCTAAAGGGATTAAGAATAGAAAGTGGGTGTCTCTTTTTGGAGTTAATCCCACCATAAAATCTACCTTCCCTCTAGTTGATATAATCTCTCAGACAGAAAAAGGTAAGTTTATTATTATGATTCTTGATAAATTTATTGACCATAATATTTATATTATGGTTCTTTCCTCGATGTGAAGATTCATTTTGCCTAGACCCAACATTGAGATTGTCGGGGATTTTGTGCTGAAAAGTGAAAGCTTGAGGGTCAGGTGGAATTTTCAATGTTCCCTAGAGGACTTTTTTCCTTCATCTTAACTTATAATGAAGATATGTCTGATGTTCTTTGTGGAGGCCCCTTGATTATTGGAAAATCTTCCTTGGCCTTAAAAAAATGGACCACTCTAATGCATTCTTTAATGTTTTTGTTGTTTGGGTATGGCTCCCAGGGCTTCCTTTAGAATACTGACATGATGATTTCTATAGATGCATTGTGAGCTCTTTTGGGGAACTAATTTCTATCGATGTCACAATGGAAAAAAAAAAAAAGAGGAAAAGAATGGTGTATGTTAGTATTATCATGGTTGTGGTGTACTCCATATATATACTCACCTATATTGAGCTATTGTCCAAGCTAGGAAAATTGGTGCAATCTATCAAGAATGAATCTCTCCCATTAGTTTGTTTCACTTGCAAGCAATGAAGGCATTGCATCATAAATTACAATATTAAAGCCAAAAAATTGGTATGCGCTAAGGCTAAGGGTATTAAGATTTGGAAGCCCAAGAAGGTATCATATGACCATAAGACCTCAGAACACATAGCTTTTCAGGAGACAATTCAACCTCTGGGAATCGAAGGCAATCAAGTTAAGGAGGGTTTTGAAGTCCCTTCCCATGGTTCTCCCTTGGAAGGACTTAAAGACACAAATGAAGGAAATAAGGGCTTAGAGGGAGATTTAAAGGGAAAAGAACAATAAATTTATTCCCCCAAAAGCCAAGTATCTATTGGTGAGGGAAACTATCATCGAGCCACTTTTTGTTCCTATCCTTGGAGAGGGATTTAACAAAGGGAGCCCCAATTTCTAATGCCCTAAGTTTCTCTGTAAAAAAGTTTAGTCTAGCCCCCCTTCAAATGTGGAACTAGTTAAATAAAATTTACAAAAGGATGTGGCAGAGACATGGATTTCATGTAATATTTTTGTAGAGATTGATCAAAATATCGTGTTGGATGCTTGAGCTGTACAGAAAATCTGGACTAATATAAATAATTATGGTAAGGAAAATATGAGGTTTGAAGATACAAATTTGGAGGAGGAAGCTTCGTCTATCTAGATATATATAGAGAAAAAGTAGAGCTCTAAAGGGATGTCTCTAAGTATATCTAAGAGGAACATAACTAAACATGATTGTGGGGTATATAAGATCATAGAGAAGAAACCCTCTAACTGGCATAGGAAATAGGAAAGGGAGAAAAGTATAGATGATGGTGTTTACAGAATGATCCTGGACATTAGCTTTTTGGGATCTCCAGCTAAGAAACAAAACTTCCATCTGGGAATATTAGGTGGCTTAATAGCTCTCATAAAAAAGATATTTTGCATAATGTATCCAGAGATCATACACCAGATATTATGCTAATCCAAGAAACTAAGATGCAAAAAGATAAAATCAAAAAAATCAAAGTCTTTAAGGATAGTAATGTTTAAGGTAATTACTCTGAGGGAGCATCTCGGGGTATTGCAACATTTGGGAATCCCAGGTATTTATTTGGAAATCCAATTTGGGAGGATAGCAATCATCTATCTACCATGTTTTAGCACATAAGTGATGGTTTCTATTAGATTTTATCTAACATTTACACTCCTAACAATTAAACTCCAGAATGAAATGTTTGTCAAACTTGGCTTCCTTTGTGCATAAAGTAACCAAAGTGATCCTTGGATTATCATGGGTGAATTTAACACTCCCCTTCAAGACAAAGAAAAGTTTCGAGTGTCCCAAATTTAATTGGATAAATACCTAGATCTATTGGAGATCATAAAATGAATAAGGCCTAGATGACCTAGATATCAAAGGTGTAGCTTTTACTTCGACAAATCTAAGACAAGGCAACATTCTTATCTAGGTGAGACTAGACTGTGATCTCGTGTCTAATAATTGTTTTATGGAATACTATATTTATTTTAAATCAATTTCTAGGATAGGCTCTAATCACTACCTTGTTCACATTGTGGCAGGCTCAATAAATAAAAATAGAAATTTCCCTTTTTAGATTTGAGAAGATGTGGATGTTTCACCCTAATCTCTATGATAACATCAATGAATGGTGGAACATCAGAGTTGATGGCACCACAATGTTTAGAGTTGCCAAATAATATAGGGAGGTTAAGGTAAATATTAGGAAATAGAATAAAGAATTATTTGGAGATAAATTTTCTTTAAATTCCTCCCTCCAATTAGATTTGTAAAAAATCCAAGATAAAATCTAGCAAGAAGAGTACAAAGATGATTACCTTTCCCAAGAAAATGATATTTCTGTCCAATACCATAATACAATTTCAAAAGAAGAAACCTAAACTAGAAATATAGATCGAGATCTCTATGGTTGTCAAACGGGGACAAGAATACCTATTTCTTCCTCCTAACAACTCTTAAGCATAGGGAAACAAATAGAATTTACTATCTCATGAAGAATGGAGAAAAGAGAGAGTAGGATGATATTAGAAGAGAAGAAGTTCATATTTTGTCTAGTCTTTTAATGATGGACCCTAATTTAGATCGTGATGCTCATCACTCTCTTTTGGAGGTGATCCCAACCATCTTTAATGAAGATCAAAATAAAATATCATAGGCTATCCTAGAAAGGGAAGAAATTAAGAAGGAGTTGTTCTCTTTTTAGGGAAAGAAAGCCCTAAGTCCCGATGGATTCCGCCTTTTCTTCTTTCAATCCTTCTGGGACATTATTGAGGAGGATGTTAGCAAAGCAATCAAGAAATTATTTGGGTTCACGAAGATCCTAAAAGAGTTGAATTAAAAATTTCTTGTTCACATTCCCAAGAATACAAGGGCTAATACTTTGGATTCTTTCCATCCTATGAGCCTCTGTAATTCTTTTTATAAAATTATCTCTAAAGTCTTGATCTGTAGAATGCTAGCTCTTCTTTTATTTCTTATCTCTCTACAACAAAATGGTTTCATGCTAGGTAGGAAGATTCTTGACACCATTATTATAGTCCATGAAATATTCATTCTCTTAAGGTTTCTCACAGAGAGGGTTTCTTGTTGAAGCTTCATCTTTCAAAAGCTTATGAATGTGTTTATTTGAGTTTTCTTTTGAAGGTGATAAAATATTTTTCCTTCTTTGATAGAGTGTTGCAACTTATCTAGCAACTTATCTCTACTAAAAGCATTGAAGTCAATGTCAATGTGTCACGCTCTCATATTTTCAAAACATCAAGAGATATCAGAAAAGGTGACTCAATCTCTCCTTTTCATTCTATGGAAGAAAGATTCAGAAGATTCATGTATAAATAGGTTCTCAATGGTTCTATCAAAGCCCTTAAACCTTCTACTAATAAAAATTGTTCTCACCAATAGTTTGTAGATGACACTATTTTGATGGATAGCTCGATCATTGGGGAAGCTAAAGCCATTAAGTATGTTCTAAACCTATGTGAGAAGGTTGCAGGGTAAATGATAAACATAAATGAGAATTTTCTTTATTTCTTTGATACTCCTAAAGCTAGAAGGAATAATATTTCTAACATCTTGGGATGCTCTATTGGATATTTTTCATCTACCTATTGAGGGCTATTTCTTTGTGTGAAACCACCAAATAGTTTTTTGATTTCTCTTATGGATAGATTTAATAGGAATCTTGTTGGATGGAAGGGAGCTCTGCATAGCCAGGCCAACAAAATATAGCTGCTCAAGCATACTCTTTAGAAATTACCCATCTAGTCCATGATCCTATTTAAGATTCCTTCCAAATTTATAGATGTTATTGAAAAAATTCAAAAAATATTCATGTGGACGGGGGTAGAAGAGAAGAAGATAATGCCTTTGATTATTTGGGATAATTTTTATAAGCCAAAGTGATTAGGAGGTTTGGAATTCAATAGTATTACAATGTTTAAAAATATTGTCCTTGTTAAACAAGTTTGGAGAATATTTTGAGATATATTTGAAAGGAACTCTATTTAAAAATTTTAAGTCGTATATTATGTATCTTTCATTTATGACTATTTGTATAATTCCAAGATCTATTAGAGATAAAATTAAGCACAATAACACAAAATAGAGAAAAATTGACCATTGAATAAGTTGTAGATGAAATATACATATCGGAAGAGTGCTTGGGTTAAATTAGAAATCAAGTTAAACCCAAAAATCAATGAGTGGTGGAAAGTTTCATCCCACTAACCTAGGATGAGGTGTCGAAATAGAATAGACACCTCTTTAAACAACTCCTAAATGATGCCAACTTGTGTGAACAAGTTCCAAATAAACATGGATGACTAACTATGCTTAATAAGCCTAAGTGTAGATTAATGAAATAAAAACACTAACACCCCCCCTTAAGCATAACATAGGAGGACAAGATAAAAAAAAATTGGTCCCACCTACCAGCCTCATGAGGTACCCATGTACAATGAAATATCTCATAAAAGGAGAAAGATAAAAGCCATTGGGAAAAAAATATCCTCCAAAAAATAGATAAGAAGAGAAGATTCCTATATGGCCCCACTAAAGATGATGATATTTCTTATGTAAACCAAACACCAAGAAGAGCTTGTGGCCCTTTCTAAAATTTTCCTTGAATATGACTCTCATCTACCGAATCATCTGAATATTAGGATTGAAATCAAGATATGAAGATTCCACATCAATTTGATAACCCATATGGTGTATGGCACTAGAATCTGTAATCCACGATGAAGATGAACATGCTTTAAAAAATAAGACCCTACCTTTCAATTTCTCTTTGTCCTTAATATTTTCTTGATTTGAAGAAGATGCTTTGACATAATTACTACCTTAATATTATTATTTTTTAGTAGAAAGGTGAGGTGCTTAATTTTCCTTTTAATGGATTAATGTTCTTCATGACTACTTTTGTTACAAAAGGAAAATTTAACTCTCTCATTAGTTTACTTAATTTTTTGAGATGAGTTATCCTTTTTGAAGTTGTCAATTTTATCTTCTTTCTTCCCTTGCTTGTCCTTTTTAGCATTCTTTTTTCTCCTTTCGCATTTTGTTTCTTTTCATTTCCTACAATTAGAATTTGTGCCTTAGTAGATTTCAAAGTAATAATTTGAATTCAATTTTTTTTCTCCCTTGTAAGATCATAAATGAAGTCATCTAGTATGGGCATTTTCCATTAGCTACCAAGGCCTCTTTTAGCAGAATAGAAATTTGAGACAAACATAGAAATTCATAACCTTGTTTGGAAAGTTTAGAAATGATTAATTGATCCTCTTTCTTGTTAATTCCATAATCCTTTGATTACAACTTCAAAGATTTATATTTATTTAAGAAACCCTCTAAAGTTTAAAAACTTGAAGGACTAAGACCTAGGAGTTGATTTTCTAACTCATGACTTCTAAGTTCATCAATTGTCCCAAATAGTGTTTTGAGAGCTTCCAAAACTTGGTTGGGATTTTTTCAAGTTATCAAAATGAAATACTAAGTGAAGAGATAGATTTAAACATAAGAAACCAAATTTTTTCTCACACTTATTGAAAAAAAATTCTTTTTTTTTAGTTGTAATAAATTTATTTTCTATTATTAACCCTTAATAAGTCTTCATGCATAAGTGAAAAGATGACTTTGAACTTCCAATCATGATAATTAAAAGGTGTTAGAGGTTGTATAGTCACATTAGAATATGTTCTTCTAGACTTAGATTTTTTTATTTTAGAATGCAAAAATGAAGAGCACTTCTTGAGGAAGTGTGAAAAATGGAAAATACACAACACCCCTTGATTATCTTTTTATTCCCCCTTCTTTTTGAAACTTTATAAAAAGAGATATTTGTAACCAAACCCAATAGAACAATAAAAATGATAATTTATAATTATAGTGTGTGAGTGTACCCTTTGAAGTCGTGCAAAAAAAAATACAATTATGTAGAAAAAAAACACTCAATTTCAAGTTATTGATCAAACATTATGAACAGGAAAAATTATCTTCCTACAAAATTAATTTTCCTTCCTAAAAAGTTTTAGCTTCATCATATAAAAAAAAATTCCAAGCAAGCAGGTACCAAAAATAAGCCCTGTTGGGTTGGAAAGAACCAAGAGCTAAACTACCATATTACTAGGGGCTAGAGTCCAAAAAAGGTGCCCCCTCTACTATGGCATCACACCCCTTGTTTCTTATGTCATAAAAAACTATCACACATCACCCCCCGAGTTTCTTATGTCATTAAAAAGTGACACTTTTTGAGATGAATAGTAACTATATTTTCTCCATGAAAATTGATGGTCATCATTGTAACTCAATGAAACCTACTTCTACATGGATTTTTTTAAAACCCACCATTGCTTGCATGCACCTAGCAGTCAATTAAAGGATTCACCGATGGTTTTTCCCAAGGGCTGAATAGAGGAGCCATGGGTATAAAAGAGGAGGTAGAAGTTGATTGACATACTAGTGGGTCACATCTTTAATGAGGCGTGAGGAGCACAGGCTGCAAATGCCACAACTACATGACCACCACCTGATTCAAGGTCACCATAGAGTGCCTACCAAATAAGATTGTTATGGTTCTACTGAACCAGATCACCATGGTTCTAAAAATTTATCTCTACCCAACTAGATGATCATGCTTCAAAACATGCATGTCTCAGCAAGCTAGTATAGATGTCGTATAAATCAGGGAGCCAGTCAAGACGCCATATGAGGAAAAGGTTCCTCCATGTCACAGGGTTCTCACAAAAACAAAATTTATAGGATATTGGCTACAAAATCTCTCTAATCCACTTTGATATCATGTAGAATTCCAAGATAGAGATAAAATTAGGTACAATAACATAACAGACATAGCTAATGTCGATAGCAATGATGTTGAACAGATGAATCTGAGTACCAAAGTCCAAAAATTTGACGACAAAATTATTAGGGTTGAAGCTAACCTAAAAAACATTTTAGAACAGGGCTATAATATTCAAAGCATCCAAAGAACACACTATGGATATCATCGAGAAACTAGAGGATAAATGAAAAGGGAATATTGCAGCCAACATGGGTGTGGAGAAAGAGCGGAAGCCAAAATAGGGACCCAACAAGAGGACTAGAGCCAGTGCTATGAAGAAAAAGGATAATAATATGGTGATTGATCTCAAGAAGGTCAAGGATTCTACTGCCAATATGGAGCTTCTTGAGGTCAAGGTGGCCACTCTGATGGTTGACATATCTTGAATGTGCCTGGTCTTTTTTTCTGTCCCTATGCTTTTTTATTTTTAGAAGCTTAGTTTGTTTTTTGTTCTAGCCCTGTGTTGGCATGTTCTACTTGTATACTCTGTTTCATTGTTGCCTGGGCGTATTGTTATATTTTTAAACTCTGTTTCGGGTTTCAGGAACCCTGTAAAACCTGTTTTACTTAATAAAAAACATAACAGATAAAATTTGAACGTCATTCAAGAAGTTGGAGATGAAATGTACATATAGGAAGAGTGATTGGATCAAATCAGAAGTTGAACCCAACACTGGAGGAGTGGTGGCGAGTTACCTCCCACTAAACTAGGATGAGGTGTCAAAATAAAATCGACACCTCTCTAAGTAACTCCTAAATGATGACAACCTATGTGAACAAGTGTTAAATAAACATGGACGACTAAGTTGGCTTAATAATCCTAAGTGTGCACAAATGAAATAAATACACTAACATTATTGTATAAGGATAAGAGTGCATACCTTTGAAAGAAAATCTATTATCTATAGTCATTTGAAAAAAAAATTGAATCTATTGTAAGGAATCAAACAATTGAGAGGATTAATATTTTTGAGTATTGATAATTCTAGTAAATATTGTTTAATGAATTTTAATATTTTATAATGATAATTACAAAGAGAAATAATTCAAATCTCTTACATTCTTTACCATAACGGTGTTGTAGGAATAAATAGGAGACTGGTGGAGAGAGAAAGGAGAATGCTCAATGAATTAATGCTAGAACTTTGTCTCTGTAGGATTTATTATCATTCTGATATGCTGGGAAATGATATCAATATGGTCAAGTAGTGAGAAGGGCATGTTTTTGTGGAGATTACACCTTGTGTTCATCAACTATCACATGCACTTGGTAGCTTGGAACTGATCTTTTCTCTACAACATACATTAAAGAATAAGTACTATAGTAGCTCTTTCCTAATGAACTCATCCACATCTACAAAATTAGAAATCCTATAATTTCATATTGCAGAGATAGATACCTAGGAGATTTTAATATAAATATCTTATTTAAACACTTTCATTGTGGATTACAATGCTAGATAACATTTCTTATTAATCTCAAATGCTTTCAATTCTCTCTTCTATTAAATTCATGACCTATCCCATTCGTTAAAAAATTAGAAATGTTGTCTTTGACCAAGTGGCAATAGGATTGTTAGTAGATATATTGTATTTTTCTCCTTGCATAGCTTCTACAAATGTCTACTTATTTTATACTTCAAAGTAGAATTCAATGCTTGATTCTCATTTACTAGGTTTTCTTTATCAATAGATTTTTGTCTACTTGCTCTCCATGCAAGTTACAAGCTTCAGATGAAATAGATTTGCACTGCTATACAAGGATTTACATGGATTTAATACTAGAGTAAAAGAAAAAAAACTTGAAGAGTGGTAGCATGAAACTTCATTGATGATTAAAATATTTACAACAACTTTTAAAAAGATGACAAATAGTTACAAACCATTGAAGATCTATTATCAAAACAAATAAAACAAATGAACCAAATTATTTTAGAATTTTTACGAATAAAATACATCAAAGAAAGAGGAAAGTGTTTATAACCATTTAATATGAATAATATGTTATCATGGCACCAACTCTCTATGCTCTAAAATATTTCTAATACCTTTGTATCTCTAAATAGTAATATAAAACTACTATCTCCTATCTCAAATATATAACAAGGATATAAACAAAAATTAAAACTCATTTTAGCAAAATCAATAGATACTAAAACCTCGATATCATGGAAAGAAACTCTAGTGCCCACCTTGGAGACAACCTTGAAGAATAGTGAATATATCAATAACTTCATATAGACTCAATCAATGGGTCCTTAAATAAAAAATGTGATGTCAGAGGTATATTTGACCAATAACTTCTTAACTACATACATATTGATGACAAACACTCTCTTTTGAAGTCCACTAACTCACATGAGAGGCATCTATTACAAACTAATTATTCACCTCCTCCTCTCACATATTCAAATGAAAGTACTTTAAATAAACTCAATCTAATGGTGACCTCAAACATTATGTTGTACCTCATTCATCAACACATATGATCAAAATTTCTAATAAGCTATGGGAATTCAAATTTTAAATTAGTTTTCTAACTACACCCTAGGCATCCAAGACTACTGAAGACACATAAGAAATAAATAAGATTGCAAAGTAAATGAAACCTCATTCCTAATAATTCCTTGGATTTCAAGGCATAATAGGAGTGGTCACTCATTTGTATCATCGCGTTTTCTCTCTTTTAGTCAATCAAACATAAATTTAATACCATTGTTGTTAGTAGAATTTGGAAGTGTACAATCATATATGATACCTGCTAGCTATGCCTTCTTATTAAATGAAATTTTTTAGTACATAACTTGATTTCTTCTGTAGAGTATTACAAGTAAATTTGAATAAAATAGAAAATTACTTCAACAAAATAACTCAACATGATAGTACTCTTAAAAGAAATATCTATGAAATATGTCAAGAAACTAGACCATGCAAAAAATTAGAACTACTCGGATTTCTCCTTGCTTTAATCAATCACAATAATTCTTATATTACAGCTTTGCTCATAAATATTTTAAAGAAACTCAAGGAAATTAATATATATTCTCAAGCAAAAGGTATACAAGACATTATGTTTATATTTTCATCATAGAAACATTAAAAAAAAAAGTCTCAACTTGGAGGCTGAGGGATGTGGTTCATTGTTCATGAGGTGGGCTCATTATTTATTGTTTGCTTCATCTTTCATGATTCCTATGGAGGTGGATGAGTCCCCTCTATAGATGGGAACTTTTCTCGTGATTATAGAGATTTGCATTTTTTTGGGAGTCCTCTTCTCAGTGAAGGAATTATATTTTTCCATTAGTATACACAAGGAAAAATATGATCTACACCATCGGTTTACACTACACTGACAGAAAGGGCACAGCACTACCCGACACCAAGGTTACCCGAAAAACATTGTTCAGTGTTATCCAATGACAAAAAGGTAAATGGAACCTGATGAGTAACAATAGTGAAACCCAATGGAATAGAAAAGAGAGGAACCTGATAGACAAAGGGAACCTAATGAATAGTTCAACAAAGGAACACCAACAAACTTTTAGTTTAACCTGATGAAAAAGAACCGACAGTCAGTTACATCTTGAAAAAAGTGGATCTGACTTTCCATGTCATATAAATCACTGAAGTTGTATTTATAGCTTCTTGATTTTCTTTTAAATCTTTTATGTGTGGAGGAAGAAATGTATTTAATACTATTTAAATTAGTTTTACTGATTTAAAAAATGAAAACGAAAGATCAAGGTCAAGTTGTAAACCTTGGATCAAAGAGATAACATTATAATGCATAATTCTAGAATAGGTCAAAGAATTGTATAAATAAATGTTCAATCTATTGTAAATATTTGTTGTTCAATGCAGATTGTAGCCACGGAGAGCATCTAGAGACCAGACAAGTGAATTCATGCAGAAGGACAGAATAGAATCAAATCAGTTTCAAGAACAATAACACAAGATACCGACGAGCAGAGAAAAGGTATTCATCAATCACTTAAGGTGATATTATTATTCTAAGAGATTTAATGGATCTGTAATAAGAAAATGTAGATTGTATACAGTTGGGTCAACATTTGTACTCATTCTAACAAGTGTAGTACACATAAGAAATCCTTTCAAGAAAGATGGGCTTAACCATCCTATTGTAAATCTCATAACTGAGTGCACACTTAAATCAGTGTTGCTAAAGCTCTTAACAAAGTAGATATTAACCCGTCTCCACCTTAATACTCCTAACAGGGTAGATCATCAGAAGTGGTCAAATTTTAAGCCTTAACCGGCTCCCTTCCATTCTGCAGATAGTGAAGTTTTGTGGGTGTCATCCCCACCATAGGTTTTACTTCCTAACAGGAGTTTTGTGCGATACCATATCTTGTGTTATGTGTTTATTACTTTCATAATGTTTTTATGAATGTTTCAAACTATTAAAGATTATGAATGAACAATACATGCATAAGAAAGAAAAACATTAATGGTCGGTAATGCAGTAATGGGTTATTACATGTGATGAATTGTGAAAGGTGTTAAAAGTTTTAGAGGTACTGATTCATCCCTCCCCTCTTAGTACTAATTCCCATTAATCCCAACTATTGGTATCAAAGCTAAGTCTCTTCTTGGAAAAGCTTAAAGGCTTAAGAGAAAAGATCATACAATGGAGAAGTACAAGCTTGATAAGAATATTGAGAATAAAAAGCTTGAGATACAGGTGTTCTATGAATAGTATAAAGAAGCTAGAATCAAGATGAGAGAGTTGCTGGATGAATGGAGAGGTATGGCTACCCGGAACAATGAAAAGGATTATCAAGAAGAAGAGATTCCAGATTTCTTTGAATCCTCAGGATCAAATGCAAGTAATACATCAGATACATGAGAAGAGAACATCACAAATCTAAAAGATATCAATCAACATCTGACAGAGAAAATAAAGATGCTGCAAGTTGGTCAAGATAGCCAGATGGTAAGAATGATTGATGTGATGAGTTGTGCTAGACAAGTTGAATTAGAAAGAAAACTTTCTATTGATGACAGGAGGAAGATTACAGAAAAGATACAAGAGAAGGAGTTAGAAATTCAAAGACATGCTTAGCATCACCATGAGATCACAAATCAAATTATTCTTATGAGTCAAGAAGAAAATAGAATGAATATAGAACTCATTGAAAGAGTGCAGGATATCAGTGAATTAAGAGAAGAAAATGAAAAACTAAAGCATGAGGTTAGAATTCAATAATAGCATAATGAAGTTATCAAAAAGGCTGAAGAGAGAAATAAAATAATGGATGATTTTCTTGAAGGACAACGAATAGTCAACAACAACAACGGTTTAGGCTTTATCAAAAATGGAGAATCATCAAATCAATGCAATCCAAAGAATGTCTATGAAAATTCAAGACCAAGAAAGCTGACATGCAAGCACTGTGGAAAGAAAGGGCAAACATCAAATGTATGCTGAGGTAAAATGAGAGGTATTCCTAAATCTATATCTACATTCATAGGATTTTGTTATAAATGTAACAAGAAAGGACATAAGGCTTATGAATGCAATACTAAGATAGAACAGCCAAAGAAGGAAACCTAGATGGACAAATATTGTCCTACATGCAAGATGAAAGGGAACACATATGAAGAATGCTGAAAAAATAAAAGGCAAGCATGGAAGCCTAAAGGTCAAGAAACTCCCTATCAACCAAAGAGAATCGATAATCAATATGTATGGGATTACATTACTTAGACAAATTGTACAATATGTGGTAGATATGGTCACATTTCTGCAAACTACATGAGAGCATGGACGAAAAGGTCTAGAGGCTGGTCAAACTCTGGAATGACATGCTTACACTATCATAAAGTAGGTCATCTCAAGAAAGATTGCAAAGACCGAATGATAGAGACAAGCACATATCCCAATGGAAACACCATTGAAGATATCCAAGGGGCTAGAGATAAAATATGGAGAAAAGCTTCAAGCAATGATGAAGCTAGACCAAGCAATGCAAATGGTGACACCCCATCTAATGGATCTGATGAAATCACCACCACCACTTGAGCTGAACAAGTAAGAATGGAACTGCACTATACCAAGTCATATTTTGCATTAGTTCCATTATACAAATTGATAGATAGTCAAAATCTGCATAATAAAGATGCATATTATGTTACTTGTTCCAATTCAGAGAAAACAACCCCGTCGGTATACATATACTAAAAATAATTAGTGAACATAATGGATAAGTTGTTTTACACTTACCAAAATGTTTTGGTCAAAACAAAAAATGGTTAAGTTACCACTTTAACCCGACACCCGCTGGTAAGAAAGAAAAGTCATAAAGTTGTCATGAAAGAATAACGATATCCGTCTGTAAAATAAATATTGGTAATAGCTATCCCAAGCATCCTCAACATCACCGATGATGATTGTGAGAATATTCCTGACAGACTCCATCTTTATGACCCAACGAGTCATTGAAGCATTTATTGTTGACTTAGGGAAAAAGCCTATAAATAGTCGACGAAAGCACTTCATTTTTCACCTACAATTTGAAGAGAAAGCAGTGCAATAGAAGAGAAGAAAGAAGAAGCATCCTCGACTCAATTCAACACACAAAAACCAGGTCAATAACCATTTTCATGTATTGAAGTAAGTAGTGAGGGCACCAAAAGCACTTTGTCATTATTTTCAAGAAAGCCCTAATTTCAAGAAAGCCCTAAAAATTGAAAAACAATGGCAACCACCTCAAGAACCACTAAGATAAAGAATGGTAAAAAGAATGTGGTTAAGTTGATTAAGAATAACACTTGTATAGAGCCCAAATACAAGATATGCTCAAATATTGCATCGAAACCCGATGAAACCACAACATTTTCCGAAATTCCACATAGGGTTTTGCTCATAGAAGATGTTAGGTCTTATATTCACTGCAAAATCATTGAGTTAGGAGATCTTGAGATGGATGAAGCTTATAAGAAGCTCTATGATGCTGAAGGCAACATGAAGGAAGAACACAAACACTTGGAAGGTAAAGGGTTAACTAATGCCCTACATTTCATGAGGGATTTCAAGATTGACTGGATCAGGTTGGTACTTAGGAGAATGCACGCCTAGAAGTTGTGGTTGGATCAACCCAAACAAATCATAAAGGATGTCCTTCACACTGTCACTGGTTATTCGATAATAGACAAGCCTAGGGCACACAAGCATCCCTCTAGGAAAGAAGTTGAAAAAATCACAAAAGCTAAATGGGACAATAGAGGTCTAAAAGTAAACACCATCACCAAAGAATAACTAAAATTCAGTGCATGTGTAATTGGGTATAAGATTATTCAAGCAAGAAGATTGAACAACATATCTACAAAATCAGTTGTTATGTGCTTGAATGTGACCTCTAAATCAGGCACAAACCCAATATAGTCCTTAATCAATCATCCAATTTGCAAAGATGAACATGAATTGTCCATTTCACAAACTTGATTGAAGTGACTTGATGTCTCCTATTTAGTTGGGCTTCTTGAATTTACTCTCAGAATGAGAACCAACAACCTTGACCATTGCTAAAATGGAGGATTTTTAAAGCATGACAAAACTTGAAATTTAAACTAGTTGATATGAGATACAATTACCATCTAAGAATTGAAACGCATATCTAATCTAGAAAGCTTGAAAATTGATAGAATTGAGCTATTAGATATGTAAACAAACTATATTGCAATGCAATATGTTACTAATCCAAATGAAACTAAAGCTAATTATGCAATAAAGCTTGAAAAGATGATAAAAACAAGATAAAAATTAACTATAGTTTTGATGCTCTCCAATTCATCCTTTCAAATGAAGAAAATGAGGCCCATAATATAGAACAACCTGAGAAGGGGATGAAGAGTTTCTTGAAAAGAAACAGTTAACTCTTCATTTCCATGGAGGAAGGTGAGACAATTTTTGAAGGAATTATTCAATTAAAAGAATGAATTATTTCCACATGAGTGGCTTTTCACATGGAATTATGGAATTCCTTTTTAGAGGATAATTCATCCTAATAATTAAATAACTATTCAATTCCTTTTTGATGTGTACTAGCTAAAGGGGGTAGAATTAATTTAATTTGAAAGCACTTAGGACTTTCGAATTAAATTAATTAATCATAGGGATTTTAGCTAATAAACCTTGATAATTTAAGAATTAAATATAGCTTCAGATTTATGCAAATTTAGTTTTTCTGCATTTGAGATCAAGTCAATTAAAGTCAATTAGGAAGAGAATTTGCCTAGTACAATAGGACTTCGATGATGAGAAAATCGCACCAAAATTGATTGGAATTGTGAGGTACCAATTTTGGGGTGTTACATTTTGCCCCTCTTTGAATTGATGTGCGAGCAGTGCATTGATTCAAATAATAGTTTAATGTGAAGATGAAGATTTCAGAAGTCTAGGTTAGGTTGCCAAGACACCAATCAGATCGAGAAGCAGAACCATCTTCAGAACAAATCATGATTCTCTGAAGTCTAAGTTAGATTGCGAAGACAACTGTCCAAATACCACTTGAGAGAAGATCAGAATTAGGGTTAGATTTCCCCAATGTCCACTGATAGCTGATGAAGATTTAGGACTATCTCCATAATCAGGGTTAGATTGCCCTGATACGAAGGTTAGCCCTTCAAGATCCAGGTTAGGTTACCTAGATAACAGTCTAAAGATCTTTTGAGAGCCATCTTCAAAATGAAGCATAACTTTCAAGAATTAGGGTTAGATTGCCCCAATACTTTATGAGATTTCAAGAATCATCTCTAGAATGAAGCTTGATCCTTGAGGATCCGAGTTAGATTTCTCAGATACCTAGAAAGATAGATGACAAGATATGAGACATCAAGATGCCCCTAGAGATTCAAGATCATGGAATATGCAATTTTGACCATAAGGTACAAAAAATTGAGTATACCCCAAGTGATAAGATGCCCCTAGCGATGGGGACTTTTGATTCAGATCAGACTGATTCAAGAATGATGCGAAAGATTTAATGATGCAATCATCCTACCCCTCGGGAGCGAAATCAAAAGATGACATATCATAATGGTGATCAAGAGTGAGAAATCATAGATAGAAGCAAGATCAAAGATCCAAAGATATCAAAGAGAGATCGAGAGAAGGAAGAATCGATTTGGAGTGATCAGGAGGTCCTGTTGATTAGGTTTGACCATAGTTGACTAGAATTGACTTTGATGAAAAGATTGCAGAAGCTGAGAAAATGATAACGAGAGATAATTCTGACAAGAAAGCGACATCATAAAATTGACTACACATGCATCTGATCGCGTCAGTCCCAAAATTTTAAAATGCGATTTCAAGCTACTCAGGAGTGTCAGATTTTGATTTCGATCATGAAAAATGGATTCAGAATGATCTATTTAGCCAAGGGTGCAATTTTTGTGAAAAACAAAGCACTTTTAAATTTAGGTCAAATAGCTATATAAGGCCCGGAGGGGTCATTTTCAAATCATTATTCACCTTTGACTTTAGCAATGGTGAGAGCTCCAGCTGACATTGATAGCATTCCCGTGCATACACACTGATTCGAGCGCTCTCGACGACACAACTGGCCACTAGAATATGACGCACTTGTAAGTAATTGAAACATTATCCTACATTTCAAATTTTTATTAATTTTTGATCATTTTAGCATGTTTTTGAAGCTTTTAGAGTCTATTGCATCAAGTCTCGCGTGAGGAAAGAGTTCCCTCACGCCAGCCTAGGTCACCCCTTGCGCAAGAAATTAGATTCCTCGCGCAGGTCAGGGCTTCCTCACGCGGGCCCCTTCCATGTGCTCGTGCGAAGTGTGGGCCGACGCCGCTCAAGATTTCAGGAATCTCATGCAAAAAGAGATCCTGTCTCGTGCACGGTAGAAAGCTTGCTTGGGAAAAGAGTTTACTCACATGGGAATCTTGCTCAACTCAAAAAGGTGTCCTTTTTTTATGCCTCAGAGTCAGCCAGTTCCAATGCCTCAAAACTATATTTAGGATAGGTCCATAGCTATATTTATTGTCATTGCTTTGAAAAATCATCATGTTGAGGTAATGATTAAATTTTGTTGCTTTCTTTGCAGGTTGACTTCCCTGATATCGCATTCCAGTCACATCATCCTGTCATGGGTGAGCTACTGCAAAGACTATCAGATGCTGATGGTGCCCATATCGACGGGCTTGGATTGTCATACCTTCGTGATGCACCCAATATTAAGGTAAATCATGGTCTATTGGGCGCACTGGTCAAGTGTTTCCATTTGGAGATGAACACATTCCATTTGTTGCAGGGGGGATGATAGTCACTCCTCAGGACATTTACAAGATTCTGAGAGTACCATTTCATGGAGCTCGTGTAGAGTATGATACCCAGTCGAGAGTAGGTACACTGGCACTAAGAGTAGTCTTCCAAGATGATCTATTGATGGGTCAGGCCATCTCTTGGGAGGATTTGACGAGCCTCTACGACATGGATCACCCACTGGCAGTTGTCTTGGTGCTTTTCTTGAGTTGCCACTTGGTTCCCGATCGAGGTCAGCATGGATTGGAGTACGGCTGGGGAGGCATGTTGTAGAGGATGCTAGCTACACCCACAGCGACTTTCAGATGGGATGAGTATATGCTTGCACAGATGTATCATGAGATGCATGAGATTGTGTATCAAGGTGTACGGACTATGGCGGCAGGAGTCGTCATTCTTTAGATCTGGGCCTGGGAGCACCTTCCCATATATAGGCCAATTTTACATGACACATAACAGCCTTTGTAGCTGTATATATATAAGTACGTAGGTCCTATGACCCAAGCTACACTGGGTAAGATGGAGTAGCGGTGAGCTTAGATAGATGATATGGCAGCAGTCATATGGCGGCCTTAGATAGCCACAAAGGTATGGGATGATGTACGGCATGAGCTATCATATATGTTCTATTCACATCCTTTGATCAGGCGTACTATCAGCATTATTGAGCGCTTCTTTCTTACACGAGTATTGCGACAGTTCGGGAGACCTCAGGATGTCTCACAGGAGTTTTTTACTTATGCCCGATTCATTGATGAGATGAAGAAGGGCTGGCAGAGATAGTTGGATAGAGGCCAGAGCATGATAGATGCTCGAGTACCCCTAGTTGTATGGGATTACATGGTCAGGGTGACGAATGCAGGGATGACACCTGCATACAGGGACCACATATTAGCACACGCATTCCCTAGATATACAGATCCTGTTGGCCTAGGCCCTCATGTACAGCAGGTGGTACAGCCACCACCACAGCAGTAGGCATAGTAGCCACCCCCATAGTAGAAGGTACAATAGCCACCCTTATAGAAAGAGGTACAGTAACCACCCTTACAATAATAGGAGAGGGTAGTATGATCAAGGACTATGCAGATTCCTATCCCCACTAGACCTATGGGGTTAGATGCAGGTGTCGGGAGTAGTGGCAGTCAGGAGAGAGCCACTGAGTAGGGAGAGGACACCATCATAGTTGATACTGTTATGATCAACCCATAGGCAGGCGGATAGGTAGCCCAGTTATAGGAGGCTCTTCGGAGGCTCCGAGAGAGGGTGAGACAGTCACATAGGGAGCGAGATGACTTCTATACACAAGTGGTCATTTAGGAGACCCGAGTAGCCAAGTGAGACCGAGAGATTTGGGGGTTACAGGAGGCACTGGCTAGATCATAGATAGAGATGAGATATGAGGCTGCTCAGGCAGCCTATTAGTATGCCACTTACATAATTGTAGTTCCCGAGGTAGCAGATCAGGTTCAGCCATTTTCAGAGTATGCTGAGGCATGGACTGCTCCACAAGGACCACCTCCTCAGCAGTAGGGCATGGTACCTCCTCCACCTCCACCGGGTGGTTAGATGAGACACTTGATATACATATTGTACCACCATTTTGATATATTATTCTTGAGGAGCACCCTTGTACATTTGATTGACCGATATATATATATATATATATATATATATGAGCTCAATTTTGGCATCATTGTACTTGTTTATATAATGCTTTAGATTTGTATGTCTTATGAGATGTTTCTTGTATGATTAGATGTAGAAATATATGCCATGGATGAATATGTAAATGTTTATGCACATATTTTATTAATAAATGCTAAGATAGATGTTAGATGGATAAATGCTATGTATGATTTGATTTATGCTTATAATGGATGCACATGTTTATGGATATGTAAATGTAAATGAATGTATGGAAATACAATGGTACTAATCATCTCATGTAGGATATTGCAATATACAACAGGTACTAACCAAAAGAATATGAATGAAGATTGAGAGCGAGGACCGGACACTCGTGCAGTCGAGAGGAAGCCAAGATAAAAGATGAGGAGCTTGAAAGAATGAGAAGATAATGAAGAGAGTACCAAAACTATCGCGATGCAAGCCTAAAATGCAAATGCAAGCCTTAGCTAAATGCAACCCTAGGACTTGGTTATTGGACTCATCGCATAATTATCATCATCGAGTACTTTGGAACATCGAAGTCAATACAATTCTCACTGGTACCGCTGTGACCATAAGAATATGAATATGACTTTCATCGGATAAAATGTAGGAAATGAACATAAGCACTAGGGCACAAAAGCCAAGGTGACCTGAACATGTTTCCAATTTGATATAGTAAGAGTACACAAGTAAACAAACAGAGAAATAATAGTCAAGGAGATAGTTCCAACCTCCCCTTGGTGTAAAAATAAACAAGATCGAGGGATGTGAGGATTTTCCACCTTAATGCAGAAGCTCTTATCACATACACCCTATTTATTTGACATTACCAAATCATTGAAACCACACCCACAAGTTGTAGACAAAGAAAATATCAATGAAAACCATGAGAACAGACAACATACAAAGAAAGAACTAATCATAGCTCAGCATGTTTCAAAGTTTACAAATGTGCATGTTTGGGGTGTTTGAAAAACACCATTTTGCTTGTGAGTGCATTGTGTTTGATTGCTATCGAGAGATGTTTACGTTGCGATGTATCCAATATGTGTTGAAAAACACAGATGCATCCAAAGAGAGTGTTGAAAAACACTGTTTGATTGGGGTGCTGAGAAACACCAGTTTGTGCCAGTAGATAGTTGTCCTTTTGACAAGATTACTGACTCAAGTGTAAACTGAAGATACGATCGAAGTGGGGAGCCATGCCCCCAAGTGACGAATGGATTGATGTCGAACATGCAAATAGCGCGTCGATGTGAGAAATCTTAGTAATATAGCGACAGTAGGTAGACGTAGTGAGAACCACTTGTGACTGATGTGAGGGAGATGCTCAAGCATAAAGATCGATGTGAGATCTAGGCATCAACAGGCAGACTTAGTGAGAACCACTGGTGACTGATGTAGAGAGGAAAGAGACTCCAAAAGAGAGGACAATGCCCCCTAGACCAGGAAGATGCCCCCGAGTGTGACCAATTTCAATCCATGTGAAGTCAAGAAAAATATCGAAGATGACTGAGAGAAAATGCACGAGCAAAAAAACTAAAGCAGGAAAACACACTAAAGTGGGAAAGCAAGCTGAAGCAAGAAAGCAGGAGAGCAAATTGTAAGAAATCCAAGAGATGTTGCGATAGAAAGAGCATTGCAGAACAAGAGGTGCCTATTTACCAGGTTTTCACCATCTTGGCAGAAATTCTATTTTTTCTACCATGACGCCTGTTTACTAGGTTTTCATCAATGGCACATTTTTCTCTTTTTCTCTTTTTTTTTGTATTTTTATTTTTTCAATTTTTTTGTACTTTTCTCTTTTTTTTTATTTTTATTTTTTATTTTATTTTTCAAATTTTTTTTGGTATTATCAAGGTGCCTATTTACCAAGTTTTCACCAGGATAATAGATACATCAAAGCACCTGTTTGCCAGGTTTTCACTATGATGATCATTTTTAGGACATTTTGCAATTTTTAGGATTTTCTCAGAATAAAGTATGTACATGAGCATTCAAAAGACATTTCAACTGTAAAACTTTTTCAGCTGAAGAGCATTGATAGGCTCTTAGAGTTGTTCACCCTCTATGGTAGATAGTTGGTAAGCACTAGACCCAAATACTACAGTAATAATATATGGACCAAGCCATTTTGGCTCAAATTTTCATTTCTAAATTGGCTATTATTGATTCTTAGGGTTCTCTCTCAGGATGAGATCACCCATTTGGAAGTCTCTTGGTCTAACCTTCTTGTTATAGCTTTTAGATATTCTCTTCTGATATGCTTAGAGATGATCAAACACCACCTTTTGATGTTCATCCAGCAGTTCAAGATCTTGTATCTGAGATATTCTGATATCATCATCAGTAATGAGGCCCTTCAGAGAGACTCGTAAGGTAGGAATCTCAACCTCAATAGGAAGCACTGCATCCACACCATAAACTAGAATAAAGGGCGTGGCCCATGTTGGTGTTCATATACTGGTGTGATAAGCCCATAAAGCTAGATTAATCTGGAGATGCCAATCTCATCTAGATTTGTGTACTGTACAGTGTAGGATCTTGAGAATTGTCTTGTTTGAAGCTTTTGCCTGTCCATTACCCTGGGGATAATAGATAGAAGACTAGTGCTGAATAATCTTGAACTTAGTGTACAAATTTTTCAGATCTTTGTTCTTGAATTTCCCCCCATTGTCAGTGATTATTGATGAGGGTACACTATATCTACAAATGATGTAGTTTAGTATAAACATGGCTATAGACTTGCCATCAGCTACACTAAGAGGTACTGCCTCAACCCATTTGGTAAAATAGTCTATAGCATTAATGATGTATTTATGTCCTCTCGAATAAGATGGATGTATCTGACCCACTAAGTCAAAGGCCCACTGTTGAAATGGCCAGAAAGTAATGAAGGGAATAAGCTCCTTGGCTGGAGCATGAATCAGATTACCATGTAGTTGACATTGTTTACAAGACTTAGCATACTGTGTAGCTTCTTTCTCCATATCTGGCCAATAGTAACCAGCTCTAATAATTTTATGAGCCAGTGTCAGACCATTTGAGTGAGGCCCATAGATGCCTTCATGTACCTCTTCTAACGCACACTTGGACTCATCAAGTTCTAAACACCTAAGGAGGGTACCGTCTAGACCTCATCTATATAAGTCGTTAGCTACGATGACAAACCGTGAAGCACTAAAAATTAAGTGACATTTCTCATTTCAAGTATATGTGTCAGGAATAATTTGGTCATGAAGATAATAGTAGATATGGTAGTAGCAGGATGAGTCATGTCCAATGACTAAATAGATCATTCGGGAGTCAGAGGAATCATAGACAGGGTAGCATAACGTCTCCACTAGGAATTCATGTCTGAAATCATTTTTTGGCATTTGTAACATAGAAACCAAAGTAGCCATGGCATCAGCTACTTTATTATCCACCCTTGGAACTTGCTAGAAAGTAACATGTGAAAAGTATTTCTTAAGGTCGTCAACCATCTTTTTATAGGGCACCAATTTTTCGTCTTTGGTTTGATAAATGTCATTCACCTGATTAATAACCAATTGTGAATCTCCAAAGACCTTGAGCTCATCAACACGCCATTCAATAGAAATATTTAATATTTTGATCAAAGATTCATACTCAGTAGTGTTATTTGTATAAGGAAACATCATTTTGTATGCCTTTGGTAATGAATACCACTGAGGTGTAATGAAAAAAATTACAGCACCTGACCCCTGCTAGGTGATTGATCAATCAAAGAACATGGTCCATGTCTGATGTGTGAGAAGCATGATGGACTCGTCTGGGAACTCAATCCTTAATGGTTGATGATTTTTAATAGGTGCCTCAGCCAACTGATCTGTAATAGGTGCCTCAGCCAACTGATCTGCAATCTCTTGGCCTATGATAGCTTTTCTCTCAACATATTCAATATCAAATTCACTAAGGAGCATGACCCATTTAGCTAGTCTACCAGTGAGGGTAGCTTTACTAAGAAAGTATTTTAATGGATCAATTTTTGTGATGAGCCTTGTAGTGTGAGCGAGCAGTTAATTTCGTAACTTCTAGGAAGAAAACACCACTGCTAGGCAAGCTTTCTCAATTACAGAATAATTCATTTCATAAGAGACCAATGTTCTGCTGATATAATAGATGGCTCTTTCCTTATTATTTTGATATTCTTGAGCCAATAGAGCACCCAGAGATGTTTTCATAGCTAAGATATATAATATTAATGGCTTCCCATGGATAGGAGGCATTAATATAGGTGGATTGGCCAAATATTGTTTGATATGTTGAAAGCCTTGTTCACATTCTTTGTTCCATTCATAATTCACACCTTTATGTAGAGTTTTAGTAAATGGTTGTGACTTGTTAGCTAGTTGCGAGATGAAACATCAGATAGATTGAAGCTGACCTTGAAAACCTCTAACTTGTATGATATTGCGAGGTGGAGGCATTTCCATGATAGCTTTCACTTTTTCAAGATCCACCTCGATTCCTTTCGTGGAGATGATACATCCAAGCGATTTTCCCAAAGTTACACCAAATACACATTTCTTAGGGTTAAGGCGCAGTCTAAATTTTTCCATATGATCTAGTATAGGGCCTAGATCAGTGAGATGTGTCTTCCTGTCCATAATTTTAGCAAGCGTGTTATCCACATAGTCCTCCATTGTCTTAAGCATCATGTCATGAAATATGGTAGTGAAAGCTCTCTGATAGGTGGCTCCAACATTCTTAAGACCAAAAGGCATAACCTTCCAACATAATGTACCCCATGCACAAGTAAAAGCAGTCTTCTCTTGGTCTTCTGGCACAATTTTGATTTGGTTATAGCCAGAGAAATCGTCCATTAGAGAGTGCATCACATACCATGTTGTCATATCCACAATCATATCGATGTTGGGTAGTGGAAAATCATCTTTAGGACAGGCCTTATTTATGTCCTGAAAGTCTGTGCAGACTCTGATAGATTTGCCATGTTTAGTCACTGGGACTATGTTAGAGGTCCACTTTGCATAATCAATTTCTCTAATGAACCCAGCTTTCAGGAGTTTCTCCAACTCTGCCTTGACTAGTAGAGCCACATACAAATGTATCTTTCTAAGTTTTTGTTTGACTAGTTTCACACCTAGAGCTATTGACAAGTAATGTATGATGAGATTAGGATCTACACTAGGCATGTCAGAGTATGTCCATGCAAAGTTTATCTTTTTCTCCTTGAAGAAGTCTGTGAATTCTTTGAGTTCTTTTGTAGATAATGATTTGGCCACATGAATAATGTGTGGATGTTCTTCTATTCCTATATTTACCAGTTGAGTTGGCTCAATTAGCACCGATGAGTGTTCCTAGAAATGACTTGGAAGAACATCAAGTATCTCATCCTCAGGTGCCTCAGAGAGGTTTTCACCTTTGGATACATCTTTTCTTTTTACTTTTTCTAGCTCTAACACTGCCACATTGTGGTTTTCTCCATCAGAGCACCTATTTTTCTTCTTTTGATATTATGACTAAGATACTTGATATCAGCCTCAATCATGTTGACACTTTCTTCACTAGTGGAGGATGTTACAGGTTCAACAACATGAAGGTAGCAGGCTAGACAATAGTCATTCTGGAATGTAAGGACTTCATTGGATGAGGAAGGGGAGTTCCAATCTATTAGCTCAGGATGTTGGAGTGAAAGAGACGTGATAGGTTCAAGTACATTCATGATATAATCATCAAAATAATTGACTAGTAAGCTGAGAGCTAAATCAATCTCATCCAAAGGTGCGTTCAAATCCTTTTGACTCCTAGCGATAGTAGTAGAAGCTATGTTAACATTTATGGACTCAGACTCATTAGAACTTTCACTAGACCCCTCACTTACATCGAGAATCTTTTCATAAGGTCCTTCTGACAAACTGTTGAACTCATATTCATGAAAATCTATGTCCGAACTCTGACTTGGATGTTTGCACCATGAAGGTTTGGGAGTTCTTGCAACACCAGCCTGTTCTTGTGTCAATTTCTCTTGAAACTCTGGTGGTATGTATCGTTCACCTTGGAAACTAGGATCTTGTAACACTTTCCATTGTTCATAGGTTAGTGCATCAAATGGAGTGGTTTTATCAGAATCATTGTCAGCCTCAATTGTACTGGCACGTAGTACAAAATTATCTAGCTCAGCAAAGAATGCTACCAAGTCTAGAGGAATAGGATAAGGAAAGCAATCCTGATCGGAGCTATCTTTGACGGTGTCGACTATAGTTGTGCCTTTAGGTTTTGGTGAAGGATCCAATTTTGGCACAAATTTGTTAATCCCTAGATGGAACAGGATCTTCTTGAAGTCTAACCCAGGTGTGTCTTTCATCTTTTGAACCATAGATTTAATAGGTTCAACTAACCCATTACCATTCACCACTATTGGGCCACTCCCTTTGTACCCAAAGTGTTTCATAATATTAAGACCTTCACTATTGGGATTTAGTTCACGAGCTAGAGATGTCTATTTAGATATGTTCTTTCCTTTGTAAATCCAAGCTTTAATAGATCTTTCCCCATATTCATCTTCTAATGGTGTAGAATCTCATACAAAGGCACGATAATAAACTATCTCAGGAGAAGTAGAAGATCTGTTGTTCTTAGAAGGTCTCCCATAAGAACAAGGAGATAGAGGTAGAGATGTTAACGATAGCATAGGTTCTATTTGATACCCCCCATGCCTATGTCTGATATTTTCAAGGTCTGTTCCATGTCTCTGAGCTTGGCATCACAGAATTCTATGTATCCTCTATTAGTCAGAACAAGACTATCAGTTGACTAAATGAGCACATTACAAGAAGAGCCCATACAAGTAGGAATTGTCACCTCTGCACCTTAGAAAGGAAAATTAATGCACTAATGGTATGTAGAGGGAACCACTTGCATCTCATGGATCCACGGTCTTCCCAGCAAGATATTATACGTAAGAGGAAGGTCTAGCACCTGACATGTGACATCTCTTTCAACTGGTCCAACCCGAATGGGTAGCATGACTAAACTGAATGGGTAGCATGACTAAACCTTTAATTTTTCTCTCTTCTTCATCATAGACCTTGATAGTAATTATCTTGCAGGAATCTATATGATCTTCATCATAACCTAGCTGAGCAAGAAAGTGGGCAGAGAAAATATTGAGGCAAACACCATTATTAATAAGGATGTGGTAGACTAGTTGTTTGCCAATCATGACTTCTATATGTAGAGGAGCATTATGCGGCCGACTAATTGAGTGATCATCTTCATCTGAGAAGGAAAAACAATGCGGTGAAGTCAAGTGACCCACCATGGATTGAAACTAATCCAGATTGATGTCTTTGGGGATATTAGCCTCTGTGAGGGCTTTATCCAAAATCTGTCTATGAGCAGGTGAGATCTTCAATAGCTCAAAGATAGTTATTTGAGTGTTGGTTCTTTACAGTTGGTCTAGAATGTTGTAACCAGCAATAGAAGGTGTGGGGACCACTTTCATGGTCTTGTTGGCAAAGCCAACAACAGTTTTATTTGCGGTTTGTTTCAGCGCGAATGTAGTAACAGGAGGGTCAGGATCCTTGATAGTGATCTTAGTGTGAGATCTAGTAAAAATGTTCATGCAATTCTAAGATGATTCAAATTTAGATAAGCGAGAACTAGGGACTCTCAAGATGAATGGGGTCTTAGGCTTAGGAGCATCCTTGCTCCCCCAAGTAGTAATCACATTACAATACTCCACTTCTATAGGTTCAACCATGTTGATGACATTATCATAAGTGGCATGTGCGTAGTTAACCTTGGCATTATTGTTCTTAGTGTTGGAAGACTCACCTTTCTCATGAAGAGGCAAGGGATCTTTAAATGCCTGGTGATCCAAATTCTTGTTATGATTTTCCATAATGATAGCCTGGTTATCAATCAGATCTTGAACTTTATGACGCAATTAAAGACAAGTAGCAGTCTTATGACCCTTGTTTTGGTGATAGTCACAGTATGTGTTGTCATTCCACCAATGGGGTCGTGATTGCGAATCATATAGACATTTTTCCAAAGGAGCGAGAATCTGATTTTGCACCAAAGTATTGAAAATTGTATGCACCCTAAAATGGTCTCTAAGACTTTGGGCCCCATTTCACACATTTGAACTCCATCCAATAGTTCCCCTAAAATTGTAATAAAATCCAAGTGGTGAAAACCTGGAAACGGGCGCTACTTGAGACCTTTGCACCCCTATTTCTTAGCACATGTCCTCGACACTTAGCCTTTCTCCATCATGCCTTGTCCTTGTTGCCTTAGTCTGGAATTGGTCTTTGTCTTTGTCTAGGGGGCATAAATATGTTAGATTTGGTCTATTGGATGTGTTAGTCTTTAGGAAATCTCACAAATGGTGTTTTTCAACACCACCCCAACTATATTTTTCAATACAACCCTTGACATTGAGTGTTTTTCAACACTTATCGGTTTGGTCCTACCCCGTTTTGTCATGTGGTCTTACTTGCTTGCAAGAATTTGATCCTTATCCTCAAAACTTAGTATCAGTTAACACACTTAAATTTTTAAATGAAACACTTAATGCTTGAGCTATGTCATGATCTTTTCTTTGTGTGCTGACTACTATTGATTTTCGTTGAGTGTCCTTGTCTAATAAGTATCTTCATGATGCATAGCTAGAGGACTTGGGGCATGGAACATGTTTTTATTTGCTTCCTACTTTATGCTTCATTGTTTTTGTACAACCGTTCTTTTGGTCATCCTGGCCTCTATGCTTTGATGCGAGCATGTTTTGCTACATTAAATTGGGTAAGCTGACATCACAGTCATCTTGACCTTTATGTCTTTGATGCTTCTGTTAGAATCTTTCTACATTTCAAATCCGATATACATCCCATTCATATCTTCATAGTTGCACTAGTGATTAGTGATGGTTTTTTGATGTTTCCGATATAAATCACATTCATATCTTCATAGTTGCACTTGTGACAAGTGATGATTGTGTCATTTTTCGATGTCCGTTAATAATGGCCCAATGATGAAAATAAGTTCCTTTACATTCTCTTATGAATGATGAACACAAGATCCTATGTTTTTTTCTCTATTGCAAGTACACCTTTGCATTTTCATGTAGCTTGCATTGTTAGAATTCATGTTAATTTGCATTTTTAGGCTACATTATGAGTTTGAGGGTTTCCTTAATCTTTCTTGTGGACTTTTAATCAACTGTGATCATGTTCTAATCTTCATTTCCTTATCTTCTTTCGTGGTCTCAATCAAAATTTTCTATCTTAAACAATTGATTATTTTGGGGCATTCTCTCTCTTGGGAAAAATTCTCTCCATTTATTTCCACCTCTTCCAAACTTCTATCTTCCATTCTCTTTCACCCCACTTCTTCTTCTTCTTCTTCTTCTTCTTCTTCTTCTTCTTCTTCTTCTTCTTCTTCTTCTTCTTCTTCTTCTTCTTCTTCTTCTTCTTCTTCTTCTTCTTCTTCTACTTAAACCTTGGGGCATAATATTTTGTGCTTAATGATCTACCTTGGTTTTGTGATCCTTATATCTTTCATCTTACATCAAGAACCTTATCTTTAGTTCGATTTGATCAAAATTTATCAATTTATTGTTTCTACTCTATCTCACTTTGATTTCAATCATGAGGGGGCAGTACCTATCAAACTTCAATCTTTGATTTAGCTTAATCAACTATATCAACCTTGGCATGTCAATTACTTATATACGGTGTTGACCTTGTCTTTTCAATTTGCTTATCTTTTTCTGATATCAATTACTTATATATATTGGTGTTGATGTCTGTGTTGTTTTGTGACCCCAAATTGATCTCACACTTCAACTGCATTGTTTGACTACATGTGTTCCCAGAATGATCATACATTAGTCAAAGAGGGGCAAATGTATGCACCCTAAAATGGTCGCCAGGACTTTGGGCCCCATTTATTATTTTATCAATTTATCTAATTTCCTGAATCAATACTTTGGAACATTTTCAATTCAAATCAATTTCCTTGATCAAATTGTAATTAATTCAATTATTTCAATATTTCTTAAGGTTTGATCATTTTTATCTAATTAAAAGATTTAATTTCCTTTTAATTGAATAAAATTTATCTTATTTAATAAAGTAATTTCTCCTTTTTAATTAAATAAAATTTCCCTTATTTAATTAAATTCAATTTCCCCCATTTATTTAAATAAAATTCTTCTAATTTATTTAATTGAAAGAAAACTCCTCTTTTAATTAAATAAATAAAAATCTCCACTTAAAGCACTTTATTTGTTGAAAAAGGAAATAAACTAAATAAAAATCCCTTTTTCATCACATCCTCCTAAGTGGTGGAATTTTTGCCTCTGAATCATAGGCTTTGATTTTTGCCTCTTAATCTCAATTGTTCACTTTCCTTTAAAAGTAGATCTCTCCTTCTCATTTGAGATATCATCTTTTTCATAGTATTATTATGCTGCAGGTTTGGAGAGCAATTTTGGAGGAGCATTTGAGCACTTTGGCTTGGATATTGCAACTTCTCTCTTCTTGTCTTATTCTTCTTGCATCTATGGCTACTCATGTAGATTAGATTCATGTTTATTTTCATAGATTAATCTTGCATTTGTATTTCCTTTCATAGATTTAGCCATGCATAGTTATCATTTAGATTAATTACTTTTCATGCATTGCAATCATATAGAGTAGATTTCATTTTCATGCATTTGAATCTCTCATTTCATGGTGTACTTGCATAGGCACTAACTAGGTCAATATGAGGGCCTCCATTTCACACCTTTGCACTCCATGACTAGCAAGCTATGGATCGATATTTGAGGCCTCATTCTTGAGCAACCTTGGATGGAATGACTCATAGAAGTGTGTCAATATTTTAGTACACATTTTTGGCACCCACCATGGGGCAGCAGATTCATTTTCCGTCTTTATAGCTATTTTTAGTCAATTTTATTTTTGGATCTAAAATTTCCATCTTTTCCGTACTTTCTATTTTTGTCTACAGAGAAAGTTCGTGTGAGCTTTTGCTAGTCTTCGCGTGAGATTGTACCAGATCTGGTGTTTCTTCACCCAGCTCAAAGTGTTTCTTCATGCGGCTCAAAGTACTTCTTCGCGTGAGATTCGGCATCGGTGGTCTGTTTTGACTGGTTTACTATTTTCTATCATTTCTGTACTTTCTGAGAATTTTGTCACGCGGCTGTGCATTTTGTCGCGCAAACTTTCTATTTTCTCACACAAAACTGTCATTTTCTCGCACGGTTCTATCATTTCTTCGCGCTATATTTCATAACATAGAGTTGTTTTCATTTCTATATCGATTATATCTCTAATTTTTTGTGCTAACCGCTAATGTTTATTGTTTCTAGTGGTTTGTAATTTGTTTTTGTTGTTGCTATTGCTGATTTGGACTTGCTTGGATAAACAAAAAAACTATTCGCATTGCTTTGGATTTGAGGTATTTTGTTGATCTCTATAACATTTGGATTTTGGGAATTAAAATAAACATCTCATGTGTTTAGCTTGAGTTTTTCTTGCTTTCATAGATCACATTTCCAAATTGGTGCTCTAAAATGGACCTAGGTTTTCTTTCTTGCATGTATGTTTCACATAGTAATTAGGCCCTATGAACACTATTTGTGGCGATCTTGAGAGAGTGGGCTTCATTCGCTTATTTTACATGCGAAGCTCTTCTTGATTATAGATCCCCTTGTAGGTAGGGAAGGATTTTGTGTTTATCTCATTGGTCAACTTAGTTTGGGCTTCAACTTTTGGAAATACTTTCTCTCTTTGGGGGATTGGTGTCATTTGTTGTTGTGTGAGCCTTGAATGAGGTGATTTCAAATTAGTGGGTCAATGAATCATGTTTTCTATGTTTTTGTGAGGTGAAGAGGCTAGAGGATTATGCTCTTTTCCCTTTTGGGAGAATCATAAACTTGGAAACCTTGAATCCAAACTAAGTCCCCATGTGGTCCATTTTGTGAGTCTTCCTTGTTAGAGAGGGTTAACTGTAGTGGACATTCCCTTTATTGGGTCAACCATGTGGACAGAACCTCAAGTGGTAATAGCCATTTTTTCCATGGTAGTAACATTTGCTATATAAATGTCCTTGTGGAAGAAATCTCCATGGGTGTAGTTTCTTGTGGGTTGTCAGATCTCATCAGCAGCTCCTGATTAATTAAATTCTCAGACTATGTCAAAACCTCGGTGCGCCAGGATTGGATTTCACCCACTTGAATTTGCAAAAGTTATAGAGTCAAGCCATTACTAAGAACCATAGTGCAATCAACTTTTTCTTTCATAGGACTATGTGCATGATGGGAAAACATTTGAGAACATACATAAGTAGCATTCTTATGGAGTATAAATACTATGACACTATCTATGTTTATGCGCAAGGTTGGTTTGTCCCTTGCTCATTGTTTGAAGACATTGACTTCTTGAACTCCCTGATTGTTGTCTTACGTGCTTGATTCATGCTAAAATATGTTAATGTACCTAGTTGGACAGTTAAAACACACAAAATCTAAGTTCTACGTCTTTTTCTCACACAAGAAAACTATTTCTTCGCACGGTTCATTGTACTTCCTCGCGCAAAACCGGACACCAGTCGTTGTTTCTTATTTTTCTAGTCTGTTCTATTTCCTCTCACCATTCAGTGCACTTTGTCGTGTGGCTGAGTGTTTGCTCATGTGACAGAGCATTTCCTCGCGCGAGACAGGCACTTTCTCGAGTGAAACTGCCCGTTAGTCAGCTAGTGTTGTTATCATTTTTGAGCCTATTTTAGCTTGTTGTCCCATCATTTTGATTTTTCTGGGTTGATCCAGATCTGATTTTATTACTTACCCTATTGTTAGAAGCTTGTTTTGCTTAGGATTCTTGCATTTGACCTCTTGAATTAGCAATATTTTATTTTACAATTGACCTTTCTTGGCACTTGGTGGGTTAGAAACCATCCTTGTTGAAAAGATAGACCTTTAGATCCTTTGATAACACACCTGGAGAGTTTTAGTGGTCTCTTGTCCATTCATTTTCATACAATTTCAATCTCAATTTATATAATTTGGGTAAGACCATCCTCCTGATCCATATGTTCTAGGGTATTCACCCAAAATTATTGGGCACCTCTGTGGCAGTGTTGGCTTATTCCTATTTGCAAATTTCTATCTTATCACCTCTTTTTGGACAAGTTAATGTATTTTCTATCCTAGTTTGGTACCAACATTTCTTAGGGTAATCCTATCAACTAGTACCTTTTCTTTCATGCCAGTTACAACAAGATATCAAGTAAATCAAGGAAAATGACCTCAAGTGGTTTTTAACAAATTACCCCTAGTTCAAACTCGCCAAAGACATAAGGAAAAAGGACCCATATTTGATCAATTGCCTAGGAATACTTCAGAGATTTGGTTTGATTCCAAGAGTCACCTTAGTGATTTGGGTATCCCATTAGCATCTTCTCACTCTTCTATGGATATGAGTTACACAATGACTCAGAGAGAGAAGCCATGGATAAATTTTATGAGGATTTGTATGTAGGGAGTGGGCATGCTCTTTCATTCAATGGTTCCTCTCACAGCAATAGACCAACCTCACCCCTTATTTCAACAAGATATTTGGATTCACATCAAAGGGATGAGAGAGAGAAAGGTAAGAGACATGTTTATGATGATGAGTTATCCCACCAACATGAGAAATAAGGAGATTAACTTCACGATGCTCACATCAATGCAACTTATACCAACAACTTGTTCCAACATTCAAGACCAAGCTCACCTCTTAAAACATCTAACAACTACATGAGTGATAGAATCAAGAGGATTGAGCATGAAAAGAAGGTTTTTCAAGATGAACAAATTCATAAACAAGAACAAATTAAATGTCTAGAGTTGGAGAAACAAGCTTTAATGGAACTGGAAAGGAAAACCCTTCAAGAGGATAAATCTAGGCTCTTGGCTAGACAAATTCATGGTCCATTTAATCATATGCATATTAGTGGTGGAAATGGTTCTCCTCCATCTACTCCTCCTAGGACTCCAAGAAGTAGGAGACATTCAAGATCACCATCACGATATCCTATTCCTAGAGGAAGAAGATTTTCTAGACATGATCATCATAGGAGACAAAATCCTCATAGAAGCTCAAAGCCATCTTTCCAACGTGCTCATTATGGGTCACAATATGGAGGAAGTAACATGAGTTTTGATCACACCTCCCAAGATTTTATGCACATGCAACAACAGCCATTCTTTCAACAGTGTGTGGAGAAGTATGTGAAGAAAAACCAAGATAAGATCTTAAAGAGTCTAATTGATAATGGGGCTAAGGTCCCTTACAACTTTGATGTGGATAGAAAAATTAAAAGAAAAGATCTGTCTTGAGAGGAGAAGATGGATGAAGAGCTAAAACAAGCAGCCAAGATATTTGGACCTAAGAATTCTTTTTCATTGGACTCGATTTGTCCTAATCCTTTTGATAAGAGTGTTGACATGAAAGAATTCCCTAGAAAGGTTAAAATTCCTCAATATGATAAATATGATGGAAGTGGAGATCCACATGATCATATGTGACAGTTTTATACCACTAGCTTTGAGTTTCATCAAGATGATTCATACCTCATGAGGTTATTCCCACGAAGTCTTAGGGGGCAAGCAATGGAATGGTTTACTAAGATAACTCCTCCTATTAAAACTTTCAAAGAGCTTGTTCAAAGATTTGTTCAACACTTTGCATACAATATTTCAAGATATATCACTTTGTTGGACTTATGCAACTTAAAGAAAAATCAAGGAGAGTCCTTTTTTACATTCTTGCAAAGATGGAGATGAAAGTGTTCTTGTTATTCTGGAACTATTCCTGATAATGAAAGGATTGATATTCTTGTTAACAATTTGGTCCCTGAATTGTAGTATGAAGTTAAGAAAATGGTTTTTGATCCATTTGACACCATCGTTGAGCCTGCATGCCAAATTGAAGATGTTTTGAGAGAACAAGGAATTTTAACTAAACATGGAAATAACAACAACAATGGTCAAAATAACAACAATTCTAACAAGGATAAAGGGAAGAACCAATATTGGAATAAGAACAAATAGGTGGTTAACGATGGAGTTGTGGATTCCTCCCAACATAAATATAAACATGTGTTACACTTATCTAGCACTGTTCAAGCTACAAAGCTCAATACATCCAATCAACAAGAAAGGAAGCCAAGTTACCAAGGTAATCCTAAGTGTGAAAGACGTCAATTTAAAAAAATTGGTGAAACATATGGGGAAATTTTACAGAAACTTATTGATAGCAATTTGGCACATCCTCTAGATGCGGCACATTTTTGTATACCTGATCCTAAGCCATGGTGGTGGAAAGAAAAATAATTTTCCATATTTCATAATGGTATTGACATAATGTTGAAAATTTCCCAAGACTCAAGCATCTCGTTCAAGACCTTATTGAGAATGGAAAACTTGCAGTAGATGGATCGAGAACCAATGTTGATCACACAACATTCAAGGAGCCTTTTCCCAAACATGAAAAGGGGGAAACCTCTAAACCTAAGGGTGGAAAAGCAGTAATCAACTATACCTATACAGATGCAGAGAATACCATTAACATGCTTGAATTTGTGGAAGAAGGTGTTAACATGATGATTGGAAGAGATCCTTATGGTTATGATCTAGATGAAGACTCTCCTCCTATTTTTGATAGAGAACCTATTGTGGTGCTAAGGGGTCCCAACTCTAGAAGGTCATCTCAAGCCCTTAATGTTGTTACCCGATGTCAAGGTCCTATTGTAATTAGAGGACCAAATTCAACTCAATCCAGTAAACCTAAGCAAGTGGCATCTAAACCTGTTACCTTAAAGCCAGTTCTCAATCCTAAATCAAACTACAATCTTGTTGATCAATTACAAAGAACACCTGCTCAGATTTCAATCTTTGAGCTTTTAGAGTTGTCTCCAAGACATAAACAAATCCTTGAGGATACTTTGCGTATGACAAATGTCCCCAACAACTTAGATATTGATCAATTCCAGAATATGGTTAATCACATTGCTACCTTACATTTTCAGAAGATGATGATAAATCTTTGAGCCATCTGCACAATCTTTCCCTTCATATTGAGGTCATGATCCATAGAACCCATGTTAGGCGCTTGTTGATAGATGGGGGTGCTGGGCTTAATATTTGTTCTTTTAGTCTTTTGAAAGAATTGGGTTATTTTGAAGAATTTATAGATACAAGAAAGAGAATTACTATCAAAGCCTATGATGAGGTAGAAACAAGTTCCAAGGGGTTGGCCATCCTTCCTGTTAGGATTGGCCCTGTTCAAAAGGATATTTTATTTTAAATAGTTGATGTTGGACCCCTTGCATATAATATCTTACTTTGTAGGCCATGGATTCATGACATGCAAGAAGTGTCATCTACCTACCATAAATGTGTTAAGTTTCCCTACAATGAAATAGAAATTTGTATACCTGGGGATAACACTTTATCTGTTAATACAATTTCAGCAGGGGCTCATGTTCCCCTCAATAGAGAAGCAGAAGATTTTGATGCTACTTTGGAAAAATGTAAAGACAAGTTTAAGACAATAGACCTTGGTATGGGAGGGTATCAACTCAACTCCCTCACCACATTGCTATTTTTACCTCGGTCTTATGGTAAACCTTCAAAATAGATGAAGCCTTCCTCTTCAGCAATGACATTGTTTGGCAAATTTGTAGAATCATCAGTGCCTATTCAAAATGAGAAAGAGGAAAAATTTGTTAGAGATTGGATCTATAGAGAAGAAAAGTACAAGCACAATGAGAACTTCTCTCCTTCTCCTAAAGCTTATGGGAGAGGGTATGCTTTTGTCAAGAATATGGGCTATCTTGGGTATGGCCCTCTTAATCACAATTTGGATGCTAGGTCTGAACTTCTTGATCATGCTCAATTTGGATGCAAGTATAAGAAACCAGTTGGCCTAGGATTTGAAAAATGCAAAAAACATACCAATCCTCTCTTTGAGAAGTTGGAAAGTGATGATGAATCAGAGTATGAACCTAATTTGAAAAATCAACAAGATATGTGTGAAGATTGGGTCCCTTCTACTACTCTCCTTTAGAGAGATTCAGATATTTCAGTTACCTATACATCAGTTACCACTTTAGAACAAGAATCAGATATTGAAGATCCTTTGAGAGAGCGTCAAAGAAAGAATCTTTCTCATTTAATAGAAAGAGAAAATGCTACTTTTGATGAAGCTAGACCTTCAACATCTTGATTTCCAAAGCCTTCATGGTGTAAGCATCCCGGTCGTAGTTCAGATACAAGTTCTAATGAGTATGAATGAGACTCCTTTTCTGAGCCCTCAAAAGTTGATAGAGATGTTGATGTTGTACACATTTATAGTTCTCAATCTGAGTTAGCCAATGAGTCGTGTGTAGGATTAGAGGTTTTGAACCCACATGTTGCCTTAGTGCATAATTTTGTGCTTGTTAGGATTAATCTTGATTTGGGTAGCTTAGAGGGATACTTGATAGACTCTGACTCTTTGGTCACCAGCGATAATATCATCCATATTTATAGCCTTGAACCAGTCATTAACTTGCCTCTTATTCATCCCAACCTTATTGATTGGTCCCAATGCTTTCACAAACCTGAGCTTTTGACATTCCAAAATGATTATGAGATAGCTTGTTACCTAAATGCCATTGAACCCGTACTCTCTTCCACCAGCAAACCGGCTACCAGTATGACAGAGCCAGACATCAAGTACCTTAGTCACAAGATAAAGAGAAAATAAAATAAAAAGAATAGGTGTTCTGATGGTGAAAACCACTGTGTGGCGGTGTCAGAACCAAAAAAAGTAAAAAGAAATGATGTATCCAAGGGTGAAAACCTCTCTGAGGTGCCTACGGATGAGGTACTTAATCATCTTTCTAGTTATTTTTAGGATCAATCTTTAGTGCTTATTGAGCCAACACAAGAAGTTAATTTGGGTACAAATGAGGCTCCACAAATAATGTACTTGGCTGAGTCCTTGTCACCAATAGAAAAAGAATCCTACACTAAGTTCTTACAGAGAAAGAAGATCAATTTTGCATGGACTTATTCAGATATGCCAATGTTGGACATTAATCTTATTATGCATCACTTATCCATAGCTCCAAACGTTAAACTAGTTAAAAAAAAATTGAGGAAAATGCATCCTCATATAGCTCTTCTAATCAAAGCCGAATTAGAGAAGCTCCTTGGAGAAAAATTCATAAGAGCTATTGCTTATGTTGAATGGATATCAAATATTGTACCAGTTTCCAAACATGACAAATCCATTCGAGTTTGCACAAATTTTAGAGATCTTAATAGAGCATGCCCAAAGGATGACTTTCCACTCCCCAGTATAGACATGACAGTGGATATGACTGTGGGTTATAAAATCTATTCTTTGATGGATGGTTTTTCTGGGTACAATCAAATTAAGATAGCTCCTGAAGATCAAGAAAAGACTGCATTCACTTGTGCATGAGGAACCTATTGTTGGAACGTTATGCCTTTTGGATTAAAAAATGCAGGTGCTACCTATCAAAGAGCTATGAAAATTATTTTTCATGATATGTTGCATAAGAATATGGAAGACTATGTAGATGACACTTTGGCCAAGTCTAAACAAAGAGATACACACTTAGATGATTTGGAAGTAATTCTAGATCGCATGGAACAATTTCAGCTAAGATTAAATCCTAAAAAGTGTGCATTTGGAGTCACCTCAAGAAAGTTACTTGGATTCATTATTTCAGCAAAAGGAATAGAGGTGGATCCTGAAAAAGTTCAAGCAATCATTGATATGCCACCTCCTAAAAACATTAGTCAAATGAGGAGTCTTCAGGGACGTCTTCAACCTATAAGGAGATTTATTTCACAATTGGCAGATAGAGCTCAACCTCTCAATAAGAACTTGCATAAAGGAGTCAAATGTATTTGGAATGAGGATTTTCAAAAGAGCATAGATCAAATTAAGAATTACTTGGCCAATCCTCCTATTTTAATGCCTCCTGTCCCAGGGAAACCTCTTATTTTATACATTTCAGTAGCAGAATCTTCCTTGGGGGTATTACTTGCTTAACTTGATGAAAATGGGAAGGAAAGAGAAATATACTTCAGTAGCCATACTCTTGTTTCATGTGAGCTTAATTACACTAGAATTGAGAAAGCTTTCCTTGCTATTGTGTTGGCTTCCCAAAAGTTGCCACATTACATGCTTGTGCATACTATACACCTCATAGCAAAAATAGATCCACTCAAATATTTTCTAAGTAAGACTACCTTCACAGGTAGACTTGCTAAATGGATGATGGTACTTGCAGAATTTGACATTGAGTACATTAAGAGAAAAGCAATAAAAGGACAAGCTATAGCAGATCAATTGGATGATTTCCCATTAAAAGATAATGCACCTAATCAAGTTAACTTCCCAGATGAGCATCTTATGTATATGACTGAAAGAACTTGGAAGATGTTCTTTGATGGATCTTTTATGCAAAATGGTTCAGGAGCTAGTGTGTTGTTTGTTTCTCCTCATGGGTACACAATTCCTAAGTCTTATAAATTACTATTCCCATGTACAAACAACATTGTTGAATATGAAGCTTTAACAAATGGACTTAAGATAGCCATAGAATGGAGAATCACAGAGTTACACATCTATGGGAATTCACAGTTGATAATCAACCAAGTTAATGATGAATATCAAACAAAACATGAGAAGATGGTACCTTACAAGAGAATGGTTGATTCCTTACAAAGATACTTCACATTTGTCACATTTTAGCAAATCCCTAGAGCAGAAAACAAAGCAGCTGATGCTATGGCTACCCTTGCTTCACTTCTTCAGTTAGAGAAACATGAGTCAAGATTTGAATTCCTGGTGGAAGAGCTACATCACCCTATCTTTGACTCCAAAGAAAGCCATATTATTTGTACCCTTGTTGGTCATGAATCCTCCCGTTATGGTGCCATTTACTCATATCTTTGTGATGACATTATACCTAAAACTTTTAACCTATCTAAATGCAGAAACCTTACTTGAAATGCCTCTCGCCATTCCCTTATCGCTGGTGATTTGTATAGGAGGGGTCTCGATGGAACACTTCTTAGATTCCTAGAAAAGGAAGAATTCAATCAAGCATTAGTTGATATTCATGAGGGCATCTATGGGGGACACTCCAATGGTCTTGCCATTGCCCGAAGGTTTCTTAGGGCGGGGTACTATTGGCCCACAATGCAGATTGATGCAATAGCTTTTACAAAGTCATGTAAAAAGTGTCAAAAACATGGTAACCTGATACATGCTCCAGGTAGGGACCTTATTCCTTCTATTTCTCATTGGCCATTTCAGCGGTAGGCCTTTGACCTCGTTGGGAAAATTCATCCCAATTCATAAGGTGGACATAAATTTATCATCACTACTACTGATTATTTCACTAAATGGGTAGAAGCTGTCCCACTTTCTGTTGCCTTAGGAAAGACAATCTCTCTATTCATTTTGAACCATATCATCTGTCGATATGGAGTGCCTTTTGAGATTATTACTGACAATGGAGGCCAGTTTAAAAATAAGGACCTTAAACAACTCTGCAAGAAATTCAAGATTAAACAAC
>MU223109.1:597067-624300 GCA_018584345.1 Thuja plicata | reverse complement strand
AATTAATCATAGGGATTTTTAGCTAATAAACCTTGATAATTTAGGAATTAAATATAGTGTGAGATTTATGCAAATTCAGGTTTTTTGCATTTGAGACCAAGTCAATTAAAGTCAATTAGGAAGAGAATTTGCCTAGTACAATAGGACTTTGATGATGAGAAAATCGCACCAAAATTGATTGGAATTGTGAGGTGCCAATTTTGGGGTGTTACATCAGTAAGCACAACTTACAAGATAGTGACCAAAGGAATTTAGATGGATCCAGGTGTGAGATTTTGTTAAAACAACTTGATGAGAACATAATCACAATCAGGTCTACAAAGACCAACACATGTAAGTTTGGCTCACTTATCATGTGTATCTTTTTCTATTTTCAAGAGTACTTTCCTTCATTAGGAAAAGTGAAATGGACATTACCAAACTGGTAACACAATAGATTAGTGAACTGATTAAGTCACTAGGGGATAATTTTGAATCTGTTATGTCTGCATACTTCCTTGAGTTCAAGGAAAAGATGATGGAAAGGACTAGGATTCCTGAACAACTTGTTGAAAAATGTAAGGATGAAATATGCTTTATGGTGGATACTGATTTCACTCATATCAAACTGGTTGTACCAAGAACAGCTTGGTTAGCACCACTAGATTATGAAATCAATATAGATCAAGCAACCAATGCTAATGATGCATTGATCAATGAGCCTATTGAAAGAAAACAACCTAGGTTTGGAACCTATGAAGAGGCCAGATCAAAGATAAAATGAGGCCTAGAAATCAAGAAAATTGTCAATAAGAAAGATAAGATGGTTAAGAATCTCAAGAAGATTCTATAGGTCACTGAGGAGGAACAAGAACAACCAGAGGAAACTGATGAACAGGGCACCATCGGTGAGGGACAAGAAGAACAAAAATTAGATTCTAAGGAGACTGAATCTGATATACCTCCACCTCCAACAAAGAAGCAGAGGACAAGAAGTCAAACTATTAAAACTGACACTACCTATCTTAAGAAAGGTCAAGTAAGAACCTATAAGAGGAAGCAGCCAGCAAAGAAAACCAAGTAACAAACTGTGAAAACAACACCTCAAAAGAAAAGGAAAAGGTTGGTTAGGACAAAGGCTGACATAGAGGATACTAAAGATGATGATCCTGATGTAGTAAATAAGAATTATAGGTATCAAACTATTGATGAAGCTGCTGAACATATTGTTGCATCTGGCACAATGCATGACAAAAGAATTAGACAATGGGATGCACTGAAAATAGAGGACCAAAACAAAATACAAGATGTACTCATAAAGTCAATAATCAAGCACAAATATGTACCAGCTAAATTTGTAAATCAAATACCCAAGGAGCTTGGTTACAAAGTATCCCAACAATGGTCATATGTTCTATAGACTAAGAGAGAAGGGAGAGGGTACTTGTCAAACTAATGCCTCTCGAAATCAAAGAAATATTGAAGAAGCATTCAGGTAAATTTGTAGCCAAGATAAGGGAATACAAAGGTACTAGAAGACAAGTTCATAGAGCTGGACACAATGACTGAAACAAAATGGAGACAACTCCTAGATCTATCGAGAGAGTAAACAAGTGGTGAGAATCAATTACTTCTCACCAACACACCTCATAGAGAGGAGGAGAAAGACAATGCAAGTCCTCAACACATTAATCTAGACAATACTGAAAGTGATAATGAGCCCATAAACTTAGACAAAGTCATGGATGATCTTGACATCCAAGATATCACCAATTATGACTCTAATAAAGATCCATAGAAGAAAGATGAAGTAATATTCATTACACTTAAGGACCAGGGACAACAATAAGATTTGAAGACATCAAATGATAAAGATATGAATGTTGTTGATGAAACATGGCAAGACACATAAGTCATGGACTTAACAGAAGTAGACCCTGCATTAGAGATACAAAAATATGAGGATGTCACTACTCAAAAAGATCAAATCGATGAGCGGGACACCACTCAAGATATGTCCCAAGCTAACATTCAAAGAAACATGCCAGTATTAGTGAAGGCAATCAATATATTGGAGGGTAATACTACAGAGGACACAAGCACACCCAAGGAAAAGGGTGATGGAGAAGCAAAAGACACCACAGATAATATAGAGGATACAATTGCAGAAAAAGCTGCAACTAATGATCAAACAGATAACTCTACTAATCAAAATAAAGAGGACACACAGACAGAAAAGGGTGAAGAAGAAAAGAAAGATGAGGAGAAGAAATCAGAAGAAAAATAAGGAGAGACACCCAAGGTTGATGGAGAGACGTCTTCACAAAACCAATAGGTGCAACCTGAGCATAAAACATAAGAAGCATCTTCCACAAAGCCTTCACCAAGCACTTCAGAGAGAACAAATGAACTAGCTATGGTAGTTCATACATCTACATCCCTGAAAGTCTCAAAGAAGAAGAAGAAGAGAAAGCATAAGAATCCAGTAACACTGGATGAAATCATTGAGATTGTAGTTTGTGATCCAAGGACATTGGATCCAACTGAATTGACCAAGTATGCAAGACTCTGTGAGAGAAAGGTCATTCAAGACAAACTAAAGAAAGCAACAAAAGAGGCCAAGGTACTAGAAGTAGCAAGAGAAATACTTCAACAAATAGTACCTGATGTAGAAATTGATCAGACCACCCCAATGCTCGATCAATTGGTGGTACTCACAAATGCAATAACCTCTCAAAACATAGATGCTGAGAAGGTCATGGAAGAGAGACCTGAAGAAAAGTATGAGTTCAACCTAGCCGAGAAGATAAGCTAGGAAGTGGCATTGAAAAAGGGAAAAGTTTCTAAATTGGTGAGCACAATTGGTTCAATCATCTCAGAAGTTATTACTTTGATTCAGAAATTGTGCACACTTGATCAACTCACACAGGAGTATACTGATAGGATAGCACAAATTGATGTTGAACTTAAAACGAGTACACAAAGTCTCACAAAAAATGAAGAAGCAATAAAATTGCACAATGAGAAAATCAAACAGGCTCAAAAACTGAGACAGGACATACAGATTGCAGGGACAAAGTACAGAGATGAGGTAAATGAGGTCCAAGTTCAACTCTTACCGACAATTTTACTCTTGCAACAACATGTGATAGAGGCAAATACATTAATTGCCACCCCTAAAATGTCTATCCTAGACAATATTTATGATATGCATGCAAGGCTAGAGCTAAAACACATGGCACTAGAAAACCTAAAAGAAAACTGGGAGAAAATGCTTGAAGATATCAAGACAACCTATTCCCATATACTTGACACATTGTAAGTTGCACATTTTATTCACAATTTTGGCATATTATAAGTTGTACATTTTTGTCATAAGTATCAAAGGAAGGGGAAATTGATATGTTCACTCACCTCGGTTAAAAAGAGGAAATAAAAGGAGGAAAGAATATGTACATACAGAGAAAAGAACAGAGAATGTATGATATACATGTACATATACTTATACTATACCGATGCATACAGTTAGGGGGAGTCATGTGATGACAAGGATACAAACATGGTGTACATACTAAACACTTTAGTATTATGCACATATTAGTTTTTGATACTAATGTCAAAGGGGGAGATTGAAGGCATTATATTTTTCCATCAGTATACACAAAGAAAAATATGATCTACAACATCGGTTTACACTACACTGACAAGCAGGGCACAACACTACCCGATGTCAAGGTTACCCAAAAAACACTATTCACTGTTATCCAATGACAAAAAGCTAAATGGAACCCAACGAGTAACAACAGTGCAACCCGATGGAACATAAAAGAGAGGAACTCGATAGACAAAGGGAACCCGATGAACAATTTAACAAAGAAATGCCGACAGACTTTCAGTTCAACTCAACGACAAAGAGCCAACAGTTAGTTACATCTTGCAAAAAGCGGATCTGACTTTCCACATCAGATAAATCACTGAAGTTGTATTTATAGCTTCTTGATTTACTTTTAAATCCATTATGTGCGGAGGAAGCAATGTATTTAATATTGTTTTAATTAGTTTTACTGATTTAAAACATGAAAACTAAAGATCAAGGTCAAGTTGTAAACCTTGGAACGAAGAGTTAACATTGTAATGCGTGATTCTAGAATAGGTCAAAGAATTGTATAAATAGATGCTCAATCTATTGTAAATAGTTGTTGTTCAATGAAGATTGTAGCCACAGAGAGCATCTAGAGACCAGAAGAGTGAATTCATGTAGAAAGACATAATAGAATCAAATTAGTTTCAAGAACAAGAACATAGGCTATCGACGAGTAGAGAAAAGGTATTCCTCAATCACTTAAGGTGATATTATTATTTTGAGAGCTTTAATGGATCTGTAATCAGCAATTGTAGATTGCATACAGTCATGTCAACATTTGTACTTATTCTAACAACTCTAGTACGCATAAGAAATTCTTTCAAGAAAGGTGGGCTTAACCGTGCTATTGTAAATCTCATAACTGAGTGCACACTTAAATCAGTGTTGCTAAAGCTCTTAACACAATAGATCTTAACCGGTCTCCACCTTAATACTCCTAATAGGGTAGATCATTAGAAGTGATCAAATTGTAAGCCTTAACCGACTCCCTTCCATTCTACAGATAGTTAAGTTTTGTGGCTGCCATCCCCACCATAGTTTTTACTTCCTAACAAGAGTTTTTTGCGATGTCATATCTTGTGTTATGTGTTTATTACTTTCATGAATGTTTCTATGAATGTTGCAAACTATTAAAGATTATATATGAACAATACATGCATAAGAAAGAACAACAGTAATGGTCGGTAATGCAGTAATGAATGATTACATGTAATGATTTGTGAAAGGTGTTAAAAGTTTTAGAGGTACTGATTCACCCCTCCCCTCTCAGTACTACTTCCCATTAATCTCAACACTCGGGACATTCTGTTGAAAGGTGGTTTTACGGTATACTCTTGGTCTTGTTGGTCTTTCTCTCTACTACTCCTATTGAGGTGGGCTCCTTTGCTATTGAGGCAGAAAGGGGTTTTGCAGCCTGGAGGTGGATCTACAGTCGTGAGGGTGTTGTTTTTCATTGTTGGTTTATGACAGCTCAGCTTATCGCTTCGGGCAAGTTTGGTAAGCTTTAACTGATAGTTTGTTGGTTGATCTTTGGTGGTGGTCTTCCATGACCTTGTTGTTCTTTTAAGGTTTCTCTACTATGCACTCTAGATATGATTAATATACTATTAATGTGTATCTAGTGTGCTGTTATTGTACCACAGGCCAGCACCCTCTTGCTGCTGCTTAATTAAAAAACATTAGAACTACTGCATATCTTCAGTGAAAATTTTAACAAATTGTAGGTCTCTTGTAAACTACTATCATGAAAAGGTATGAAATTGCAAAATGCTTTGGAAACTAACTTTTTTGGGTCAACATTTTTCGAGATGCTTTTCAAAAGTTTGTGATGGCCTTCAGCCCAACGCTCTACTTTTGATGCATAATCGACAAGTATTTGAGCATCGCATGGTGAGATTGAATAAGTTGGCAGACAACATTTGCACGCCATATACAAAGAGGCTTTTGGATGCGGATGTCCACCGTTTAATCATTTCGAGTGGCCACGAATGTCATGTAATCAGTATCATTTCCAACCCAAGAAATCCTTTTTGGATATTCAAAAGTGTGCACCTAAAATCTACCCAATGGGCGTTCAGACTACAGCTTTTCAGGGGACCAGGAATGTTGCCTGACCACTATCATTTGCAACTAAAGTAAGTGGTGTCTGCAAATCCCAACAACTGTACCAGAAAACAAAGCATTCTATAAGAAAACGGGAAGCAAGGAAATCGACCTTGAACTTGTGACCACATAGAGTGCGTTCCCATCAACGAAATCCCAAACTCTTTAATCTATTCCAACACAAATGAATGATTGAGATATGCAACGGAACCTTGGTAGGGCATCTGCAGATACTGCAACACGAATATGAATTGGATAAAAAATCCATCTCAGAGACGTGAACTCTGGGCTCCGCCAAAAAGACCGATATATTTGTCAAAAAGTTGATCAAAATAGAGAGTTGTTCTCCCTCTTCATTCTTGCCTCGTCAACGAAAGCTTTTTTTTTATCATTAGATTTTAATATTCTAACGTTTTCCCCAGCACACATACAAGAGTCTGCTGCAGAAACAAGCTGGTTTTAAATATATGATTCCCAGTGTAAATCAAAACCACGCGCTGCCTACCACTGATTCCTCCTCTTCTGCCCAAAAATATTATACACGTATTTCCAAACCGTGCAGACAAGCAACTTGGTCAATACGACATCCACAAGTCGGGTGTTATCTTGCTTGGAAGGTAGGCGGCCGGTGCCAACTCCTATTATGCCATGTCTATTATTTTACTTTCCTTTCGACGTTTATGATTATTTAATTGTTAGGGTTTGTATGATTATAATACTGTTAGGGTTTGTACGATTGTTTTATTGTTAGTGTTTTTGAACAAACCGCGGCACAGAGAGAAATGAGCTACGAGGAGATGGAACACGGTGGTGAGGAGAGAAACGCGATGAGGATCTGGACTAATGGCTTGCCGGGGTTTTTCAATCCGTGCGCAAGTTTTCACATGCTGCACTTAGCAACGCTATTAACATCTTCAGTGGTGATGAAATGATAACACATGGTGGCTTCGGAAGCGTGTACAAACAACATGTAAAGAGTAGCAGTCTCGAATGATTATAAGCTGTAGGCTTGACCACCGTTGTCTTGTCAAGTTTGTCAAGTCTTTGGTGTAATGTGGGCGAAAGGGTGGAAGGCTTGTCGTCTACAAATTAGTCCCCAATGGATGTCTTGAAAAATATGTATTTGAGGATCCCAAGGGTCCTCTGGTTTGGGGTCGGTGATACAGCATAGTCTGTGATATAGCCTCTGCTCTTTTTTATCTTCAGGAGGATGGCCGAGAGAATGTTCTCGCGAAAGAGATGGAACTTGACAAGTTAGAGTTTGATTTCTTATCATGTTTTTTGAATTTCAACATCTTAGCTACATTAGGCTCAGCATAAAATGCTGAAACAACACCTTGCCTTACACAAAGTGACGGGTTTAAAGATCCTGGGGATCATTGAGTGCCCTAACATAGAAAAGTCCCCAGATGGATCCGGCAGAGGGGGAAGTTCACAAATTTGCGGATCTAAAGCGTCTGGAGATATTTTCGGTGGTCTCCTGGAGAAGATAGAGCAGCTGCCAAAAGTGGAAAAGGGAGCACTACCTTCACTTAAAGCATTTACAATAATGAAGTGTCAGGCTGATGTCTGCGGTGTTCATTTAAGTCAGTGTCTCCTGTAAGCAAGAGTCTTCTTGTTTGGCAAGTGTGTCTCCTGTAAGCAAGTCTTCTTGTTTGGCAAGTGTCTCTCCTATAAGCAAGAGTGTTCTTTTTTGGCAAGTTCTTTGTGTGACTCGTGGAATTAGGGCCATTTAATGGATAGGCTTGAGCTTTGTAGTTGCATAGGAACTTTTAGAGCATCTTCAGCTGTAAGATGCAATGAGGTGGGCTAAGCCTTGTAAGACTGATCTATATCTATAGTTGGAGCTTCTTCCATAGATTCTCCACCTTTTCCTTCTCTATCTGATTGGGCTTCTCCAGAAATTATGAGATTCTTCGGCTTGGGGCCATCCGTCCTGTGATCAATTTTTTTTCTGTTATCCTTTTTTGGGGTCCTCACCCCCCTAATCATCTAAGTTTTGCATGTAGCAGCCCACGGGCAGACAAGAGATTTACACTAATCCGGATTGTGAGAATGGGTTCAATAGTTGTATGGAAATAAGAAAACGGTAGATGCAGTTGGAAAAAAGGTGCATGAAAATTTTAATACTGAGGAAATGAAGCTGTTGATGATCTTGGGCTTATTGTGTTCTCATTCTGATCGGAATGCCAGACCAAGGATGGAACAAATGGTGGATATATTGAATACGACCCGTAATTGGCTGACCGTAGACAGGGGCGTGGGCCGGATATATCTCCAGGGTATTCTCAAGTTCGTCCCATGTAGATGGATTATTCTTGAATCAATCTTAGTTTAATGGTCTGAGGTAATTTTTGGTCTAGGTAAATTTTATTTTGTAAATATAAGATTAAAATAATTACCGTTGATTGTTTGAGTGTTGGATGATGTGATATTTAAATAGAGCAATGTGGTGCAACAATAGTGTAAGGATTCATTTTGAGGCAACCATATTTGTATCTAAAATCTGTATTCAGATGAAAATTTGCTTTAGATTTCAATAGACTTCTTTAATAATTCTTTCTTTCAATTCAATTTTGGTACATAAATTTATATCAAAAGCATTTTTATTGAGTCACATTTTATGTCTTATTTGTCACTTAACAATATTAATTTACAAAAAAGCTTGGACAAATGATGCTTTAACAATCGATGTATTAGGTCTAATATATTGATTGTTAATGTCGTGAGTTGTCGCTGACACAAACAACTAATATATTAACTCAATGACATTGATTATTTATGGAAAGGCTTATAAGACCGGTCTAGGATCTTGTCAACAAAAGTATGTTAACCTTGCTCCTAATCTTTAGAATGTAAAAGATATATTCTTAATGCTATAATATAAAAAAAGCTCAAAATTTTTGGCAATAGATCATCTCAAACCCGAAAATTATTCCTAAGTTGTTTATACTTAAGCATATGTCTAGTAATGAAAATTCTTAAATATGTACAATTGAAAGAAACATTCGAGGCTTGACTCAATTCTCTAATGAAGGAGTGAAAGGCATGAATGTTGCACTGAATAACATTGTTTCTTTTAGAACCTACTCTATATGAGTAAACTTGTTGATTTGAGCGGTAGATGATTTTAATGAGTGAAGAGTGCAAGATGGTGAAGGGGGGATATTTTACTTAGTAAAGTGTACTTAATTATTCTATTTCAAGTAAATAAATGTATGGCTCAAAATAATCAATGTTTTACTTTTCAAGTGGATTGATCTATAGTATCTAGACATGCATTGTTATAATCATCAATAAAGAGAAACCACCTTTGATGGCCAATGTTTTTTAATACATAGGGGTGCTCATGCTTAGCAGACTATGATATTATCTATCGAGATGGTGTTATGTTTGTAGTAGATGACCAAATAGGTGAGAAGAGTGTATGACCTCTTAACAAAATTAAAATGAAGGGGAACAATAAATATAATGCTACATTTTTTAGCATTGTGTATATAAAATATAGAACCTGACTTGGTTTTACACTAGTTCTCATTAAATCTTCTAAATGTTAAAATTAATACATTCTAAGATATTGAATCATGCTAGTGTTTCTTAGAGTTTCAAATCAATACAATATGTATCCTTTAAAGAAAATGTATTATCTTTACTCATTCAAGAAATTTTAAATATATTGTAAGGAATCAAAGTAGCAAGTTGAAAAGTATTTTGAGTAGTGATAATGATGGTCAATTTTGTTTGATGAATTTTAATATTTGGTAAATATCATAAACAAGAGAGATAATTTAAATCTCTACATTCTTTAGAAAAATAGTGTTGTAATTAGAATGATACAAAACTAATGGAGAAATAAATTAAAATGCTCAATAGATAGTGCTAGAATATTTATTTGTGTATAATTACTTGTTAATATACGTTATTAGCTACACAATATATACCTTACATGAGTCTTGTCAAGCAGACAACTATATAGATGGCATTACAAAGAAATAAGTGAGACATTTTTTAGTCTTTCTTTTGTGAGACACAAAAATTTTAAGGAGAAGTATTCTAAATTGAAGATGTAAGATAAAATTTATATTTTCAATAGATATTTGTTTTAGTGTCAAAGGGTAGAATTTTTTGGATCCTATATAGCTAGAGACACTTTATATAATTAAGTTTTATCATAGCTAAGGAAAAATAAAAAGGAACATACCCAAAGCTTGGATGGTTTAAAAAGTCCCAAATAATAGTTAAGACATCCACCGCAATCATTAAATAGGTCCACTTAACATATATAGCATCAAGATAGGTATACACTTACTAATTGTAAATATATTTTAACTTTGATTTATTAACATCCCAAGAAATGGAGTTTGTAGCCATCATTTTCTAGTGGTTGAAAATCTCTTGCGTACATCATCCAATTTCTTCTAGATTATTAAAAAAATTTGAGTACAACAGAAAATTATTCCAACAAATGGATTCAAACATGTTAGTGTGTTTAGAAGGAATAGTTGTGAAATATCAAAATGTGTGAATATTTTCTTCTTTATATTTTTGGCCACTTCTAGACAGTGTAAAATATAAAGTACTCCCATTTATCCTTCAATCAATGCCATTAGCCCATATATATTTCAATGAGGCTAAATGTAATTCATATGCATCTATTAAGTAAAGGTACATCACACAAGATTTTCCTTCTCATATTCAATGAAAAAAATTGACAATATATTTTCAATAATAAATTTAATATTTGGGAAGATGCATGTGCCCTAATACTGTTAATAGACTTGAACTTAAAAAATACACTTAATTTTTTAGGTGCCTTTTAAATTTTGGTAATAAATTTCAACCTAACATTTTGCATTTGGTGCATACTTGGAAATAATTGTTAACATTGTTTAGCTAGATAGAATAAATTAATAATCAACATTTACATATCGAATTGAACCAGTCTTTGGGTTGTAGATATTTATAGTCTTATAGTCATTTCAAGGATCCAATGATGTTGTGTTAGAACTATCATTTCCAAAAACATACTTAATATTGACTACAAATTCCAAGAATTCTTCTTATAATGCATGGAGTGAAGAAAAGGGATATAAATAACTAATCTTGAACTTGTGAGAAATAATTTCCTATATACGGAGCATAAAGGATCTGGATTACAATCAACTTATTCTAGAACGCGTTAATCCACTTCACACATCGATCATTGAGATGTGCACTACTACCATGTCATTCTTATGAAAATATAAAACCTTAAAGTTGACACCTCTACAAGATGGATGGGAATTTACAAATAATATATCACGAGAGTATGAATGGAATTAAAATTTAAGAAAAAAATTGGCATTCAAAACTTTTATAACTACTAAGTTACAAAATGATGTTCTCTTACTTGTTTGAAAGCTTTTCAATGTAGTGATGGATTATGAATATTTTAAAATTGTACTGAACATGTAGAAAATAATATACTAAGAAAAAAGGTTGCAACATTTTCCTCCATCTTCATGCAGAACATTAAAAATATTTTTAAGATTTAAAATTATGCTAATACATATAATAAAAAGCACAGTTTCTATTGAGCTCAAAAAAATTTCATTGTAAATAATCTGTCAATTACTCAGTTCAAATAATTATAGTTGCAATGATCTACCAAATGTTCAAAATAGAAGTACATCTCATATATTTAAAAAGTCAACTATTTTTTTATAGTAAAAATATCTCCCACATGTCAAAAAAGGGTAAATTGTATGTTATAATTAACTCACCAATTATTTAGGAGGGATAACCAAAATCATGACCTATACCGTGAGAAAAAAGAAGAAGGGGTAAGTAAGGTTTAAGCTCAATGGGAGCCCTGGCAAGTTGTAAATGAACATAAATATTTGTACTCTAATATTCATAACAACTTTAGGTGGAAGAATTGTACAACAAAAAGAATACAAAGGAGTTAGAAATCTTTATAAATGCTTTAAAACAAATGTAAATCAGTTGACCTTTTCAATTGAAAGACAATTAAGGTGTTATTTAGGTTGCTTGTTACACCAATGTTGTTGTATGGTTGTAAAGCATAGGGAAATAACACGTCATTATCAATATGAATGCAAATATAAAAAAATAGAATGTATTGATACAGTTAATTGGAAAAGGGCCCAAACCCAACAAGAAAAATAAAATCAAGTCTTAGAGACAGTTCGAAAGAAATTCACAAGCTGTGAATTCAACCAAAAACCAAAATTAAACTACCAGCACAATAGCATCTAAAGAAGTTGCTTCCTTATCAGAGAGTAAATTTTCCTCTCTCTTTCTTTGCTTGACTCTCCTTTCTCTCCTTTCTTCTAGCTCTACCTACAAAGTGTCAAAAGAATAGGTTGCCTTCTCCATCATTTGAAATGTTAAAAATTAGAAATGCGTTTGACAACAAACCATTTCAAACTTAAAGCCATGATAACAGATCATTTTAGTTGAGGCTAGTGACTTCCTAATTGAAGGGGCTACTATGATCTGGTTTGTAGGATATTTGAAGAGAATAGAGAAATGGAAGACCATTTATAGGCCTGAAATTGCTGTGGCCTAGAAAATCTAAAATGACATATTAACAGATCCAAATCCATAAGAACTATGACCGAGAAGTAATAAATGGTGAATATATATAACAGGATGCATTGGTTGTCTCTTTGAAAACTCGTTGTGTCGTTTTCATTTGTATTTTGCAAACTGCCTAATCTCGTAGAAGTCTTAAAAAGACTAATTTCTTTTCAAACACTACTAACCAATGTATTGCATGCTCTCTGAGTCCTATTCCTCCTGTTTTGCTGTCACAGATTATACACGTATTTCCAAACCGCGTGGGAAAACAACTCCGTCAAGACAAATGACGTCCACAAGTCGTAAGTTGCTGCCACCCGGCGTAATCCCACAGAGCTAAGTCCTATTATTTTACGTCTCTCTTAATTAACTTTTTCTTTAACTTTTTATTATTATTTTATTACATGGATTCCTTCGTTAGGGTTTGTTTGATGGTAGCCTTTTAAGATGAAAAATATTTTACATAAATAGAAACTAATGAACAGAAATGATAAACAGTAGTTTTATTTGTGAACAAATCGCGGCGCAGAGGGAGAAGAGCGAGGAGGAGCTGCAGGACGATGGTGAGGAAGAGAAACACCATGAAATTCTTGACAAAGCGCTTGCTGCGTCCAAGTTTTCATATGCTCAGCTTATCGACAGCACTGAAATCTTCAGTAAAAATGAAATAATTAAAGACGGAGGCTTCGGAAGTGTGTACAATAAGTATTTCCTAGTTCCATTCAAGACAGGAAAGATTACGGGTCAAAAGTGTTTATAGGCAAAAACATTTAACACCGTAATCATGTCAAAGTTCTTCACGATTTTAAGATGGTGCCGAAGAAAGGGTTAGAGGCTTCCCGTCTACGACTAACCGCCAAATGGAAGTCTGGACAAATATATGTTGAAGGAGCCCAAAAGTTGTCTGGATCTGGATCGCGGATATAACATAGCCCGTGAGGTAGTCTCTACTCTTGTTTATCTTCATGACGACCATCTAGAGAGTTTTTTTCGCAGACAGAAAGGCCAGCAACGTGATGTTGGATTCAGATTTTAGAGCAAAACTGGGGGTTTTATTCTCACCAAATAGATGAAAGCTGTAGAAAAAGAGAAAAGCCCATTTGGGTATATAACAGCGAAGTCCCTGACAAGAGAAAAGCCCAATCAATAATCAGATGTGTACAGTTTTAGAACAGTTGATCTTCCAGGAGACGTGTTTAATATAATTCCAGATTTGTAGAGTAGATTTGGCACTTGTATGAAAAGAAGAGAATAGGAGATGCAGCAGATGAAAAACTTGTTGGAAATTTAAATTTTGAAGAAATGAAGCGGCTAGTGTCGGTGGGCTTGTTCTGTTCTCATCGTTTTCGAAACAAGCGGTAGACATTTTGAAAGTTAGAGCGACATCCGGCAGATACAGCAATATTTGAAGGCGTCAATGCTTAATTCACACGTATTGAGGACACGTATACTCCACCGTCCTCTTTGATATCATCGCTAATTTTGGATTTACCAGCTGTAAGATTCTCGTATCTATGATGTAAGACATATTTTGTTTATCCTTTTGCCACCGTTTGACAGCTATTTCTTTTGTAATGACGTTGTTCAAAACGCATTCCTTTTACCTCCATGCAGATGTAAATTAAAAAGAATCTCTTCTATACTAGAGATGACTGCAGTATTCTCGAACCTGCCAGGAGTAGTTTGTTCCTTTGTAAACTGCTAAGTGGCGTTTCTCATGTTTCCAGAACTGGGATACATTTAAATATAAAATATGTCTGATGCATATATCTCTTGTTTATCTCTACATGCTTACCTGGACTGGTATGCATGATTTGTGGAATTTAATATCATTAGAGCAGCAATATTATAAAATTATAAAATAGACTGAGAGAATAGCAATGCTTGTATTGATAGTCTTTAATGGATAGATAGTTTTGATTGCTGCGGCAATATAGTGTTTCATCTTAAATGGTGTTAAAGGTTGATGTTTTTGATAGAAAAAAATAGCAAGAGGGTGCTGACCCGTGGAACAGGGGACTAGAAGCACATTAACAGCATATTAATGGAACTAGTCAAAGCATGTATAACAGTTTAACAGCAAGACACCATAACTTGCCTCTATCAAAAACATAAGTAACATTACTAAGCCACCGAGTTAAACCAGAAAGCTTAAGACGAGCAGTAGCATAAAAAGCATCAGAATTAAGCCACACAGGGCTGCACAAAAATAAACAAAAACTACCAAAGTTTCGCACAGCAAAACAGGGGAACCGAGGGCCTAGCCCAGCCAAAATTAACCAACACATGTACTCCAGAGACTAGATTGCCCCACCCAGCTATTTGGACAGCACGGTCCTAGCCCACTCCTCTTGCAGAAACAGGAAGAGGTTGATGTTTTAAAAGCCTTTTGATTTTTAATAAAATATATTTAAAAACCTATGTTTTTGCAACTGGTTTACTTTGAAAGCCTATAGATTAATAAACTGTTTATATTAAAAATATTCTATTTTTGCAACTGGTTTGTTTGTGTTTCTTCTAGTGACAATCTTTTGTGTACCACCCATCCTTATCTAGGTCTTCCACAAGCTTTAGTTTACTATGCTTCTATGCTTTAGATTATCAAAGATTGTCTTTTATGAATCAAAAGAATGAAGAGTATCCATTCGCTGAATTTGCCCAAGGCATAATGTAGATTTTAGTTTGCAAGTTGAAAAATCTAATGTGTAGCCCGAAAAAGAACTATTACATAGTAAGGTAGTGAATGCTTGTTGATTTTATGTATTCATAGGTAATATATTTATACAATCTAAATAAGAACAATTACATTAAAATGTAACTGTAGAGATGGAAGGAAGAACTAACTATTATAATAGTTACAAAGTAGACCATTGTACTAGTTACATTGTATTATGATGTCAACATTCCCCGCTTTAATACCCTAACCCTAAAAATATCAAATATAAACTTCACTTTTCCCTATAGGACCCCTCTTAAGTCTTACACAACAACAACATGCTAATGACATAATATGAATACAAATTTATGAGAAAATCCTCTCCTAGAGATGCAAATGCTAAATCAAGTGTGCCTCCATCAAGCTATCTATTGACCCTTAGAAGGGTGTCACTTCAAGTTGTGTTATTAAGCTCTTAGTCCTAAATACTCAAATCATAGAGTTTTAAATTATTCAATAATGATTCCTAAGAGATGCAACTGATCTCTATCATTGTCTAGTGACTGTGGAAGAGTACAGTTCTTGATCATGTACTCCAAATCTCATTGGACAATAATCCATATTGAGCTCAACACTTAATCCCCAACCTGTCTCCAAAATGAAACTTCACAAGACATGCATTCTTAAAAAAAATCAGCAATAGAAAGAAAAATAGAATAGAAAACATAAACCAGAAATACTTCTCATGTAGAACACCATCTCCAAGAAAGAAGCTTACTTGAGACGATGGAAATTCCTCCATCCTCCAATACCACTAGCCTCCAAACATAAAGGCTCAAAATACATATCCATTCTGAATGAACCCGCCATCATCCTATAGTAGATCCTCATCCTAAATAGAGGCTAAGATTTCTTAAATGAAGGATGAGAGGGAAAATAGATTAGTGATTGCATAATGCAAAGGTTAAGTTGTTGTATTAGCTAGTATTACATACACGTATAAAATAGATGCACATCCATAAAGTATATCTCCATTTCTAGGAAATACTCCATTTTCCCCTTCAATTAAACCATGCATTCTTCTAACACCATTCATACCTCTCCAAACCAACCACAAGATGTATTGCACATTATGCAAAATATTTGAGGATTTCCAACTGATAGGACATTTCAATCTTTCCTTTTTGCTTCTCCTTATAGACACTTCATCATGAGAGAATTCAAAATATATTGTTTCCTTAAACCCCATGGTTTAATTATTATATTTGAAGTAAATCTCCATATGTTTAGTTCCCTTGTATCTTTCAACGATTAAAATCTTCTAGTAAACATGATACTATAATGATCTTTTTTTAAAGCACACAAGATGTTAAAACCATTGTTTCAAAACTGAAATAGTCAATACCAACAGCTCAATTTTATTCGATTGCATAAAAAAAGGTAAAATACTTAGGTTGCTTATTGAGGATACCAAATAAAGAAGAAAACATGATAACATCTTGATTAATTTATATTTATTAAAGCTTTACTTTTCCTATAATGGTTTCAACTATAATAAACCATGCTTCCTTCTTTATATCATTATAGATCCCTCAAAATAGAAGATTTAAAATTATTAGATGCATATGTGGATGTATATCATGCCAAACAAAACTTACAATTTTTTAATGAGTTTTATCACTCTCATTTCCTTGACATCAAGTCCATATTATAAAAAGTAATACCTATTTAGAAAATCCATATTCTGTAAGACTTGAAACCATAGCATGTCATGTGCCATTAATGTTTGGAACATATGCTCCTCACACTTTTACTTTAAAAAAGCTGCAAAACTATAAATAGCTTTATAGTATATGAAGGAGGATTCAATTTTACACTGGTATATCACTACTATAATCTATAAGATGCAATGAAACTTAGAGATGAGTTCAAGTGTGTAGGAGGAGGAGACACTAAAGAGGGATATTAGTATGAGAAGGATGCTATTGCGGTACTATGCATATTTACTATTGGACCAAAACCCTATCTTCTCCCTCTCTATCCACTCCCTACAAATATATCATTCCATGATATTGAGCATGGTATTGCAAATGTGAGACACATGATTATTCACAATGTTCTTTGATACCAAATATAGATAGTGAATGCTTCTTGAATTGATATATTCAGAAATAGTTAATTTATAAAGTCTTAAGAAGAACAATTATATTGTAACAATAGAGATGGAAGAAAGAACTAACTAGGAAGAACTAATTGTTATAATATTCACACAACATACTAATATACTAGTTACAATGTATTATGACACCAACATATAGACTTTCAACCCTTGCTTTTAATTGCAAGCCCATCACTAAACCTCAGATTCTAAACTAAAAATTGTAACTAAAATTTTTATTTCACATGTTGTAAACTACAAATTACACTTCATGTACCATTGATTACTCTTTCTTTAATGTATTACTCTTTTGTGAAACTACATGCTTATTTTCTTTATTGAAAATTTTGTAATATAATTGGTGCCAATTTATGTTAAAAGTTGGTTTTTGACTTTGAAAAATAACCCCTAATAAGGTTCAAGGAGAGGTTGCACAATGTAGTGGGACTACACATGGGTGAATGGAGACCCTCTCTAATGAGGTGTGACCTCTCGTCACCTCCATTGTGCAATTACATGATAAATTTTCTTACCTAAAAAAACTCCATTGGATGATCCTTTTCCTTAGCTACAAATAATTAGATAGTAACCAGATCAATGAGAGGTTGTACAACATTCTACACATTAATGAATGAAGACCCTAAAAGAAGGCAATTGGTGGGGAGAATATTTAGACATAGAATGACTTAGAGGCCTTTATAGATAATGATGATGACCTTGGTTGCTTATGCATTGCTTCTAGGGTCATTTGTGTGGTCATTGAGGTGTGTCTTATTTATTTAAGATACATCCTCTTTGCTAGTTTAGAATGAGTAGGTACGAGAGTAGAATAAAAATCCTATGTGACATTGGAGAAGTGAAGGAAACTTCATGTAGAGTAAAATGGGTAGATGACTAGATGTGGTTGTTAATGTTATTAGTTTCCATGAGGAGTTATTTTTTAGTATGCCTCTCTCATGTGCTATGTAGCCCTACATCCAGAGTTGGAGCCTCTCTATGATGAATTTAGCCATTTTTATTCTATTAGTGGCATATGGGAGACAATGAATCCCTACATGTATTATTGGTATGTGATTGGTTTTGGTCTACTACTTGGGTTTCCTTTGAGGGACTACCCTCTATTTATGTCAGCTCTCCAAACCACCTTTAAGGTTGGTTCTAATTGTCATTATTTCTTCTAGAAAGGGGATTTGATTTCCTAAATATAGACTACTCCCTTCATGCTAATATCTAGAGATTATTTGAGTATAAATTCCTAGATGGAGTGTTGCATGTCAATGTCATCTCCCCATGTGTTGTCAAAGCCTTGTGCTTTGGTTGCTTTTTATTTTCCTTGTATTAGCATTTATTTTTGGAGATGGTTGTGAGGAGCCATTTTTTGAAAATAATATAGATAGAAAAACTACAGTTTTATTCAAATAGACTCATAGCCATCTTGGGGAGGATCTTTTGAGAATAGTAGATATAATGTTGACTTCACTTAGGTGTCATATAGGCTCAATGAATGTCCTCAAATTAAAAAATGTAATTACAAGGAAATTACTCTTTGACTACTTATATTTTTCATGATATGGCTCTATTTGGAGGTCCACTAACTCATGTGGGCCACATCCATCATAAAAATATTGTCCATCTGTTCCTCTCGCACCTAGGAATGCAAAAGTTCCTTAAATTACCTCAAATTCAATAGTAATCTCTACCATTGTGTTATATCTCATTCTTCAATGTATACAACAAGAAATGCTAAGAATTTAAGAGAATTTAAATTAAAAACAAATTATTTTATTACACTCTAGGCATCTAATTACACTTTCCAATACCATCATCATTACATAAAATATGCATAAGATTGCAAATCAAATTTCTCCTTAATTTTAAAACTAAACATAAACAAAATAAAATTATGTCACTTATTTACATTATGGTGTTATCTCCCTTTTAGTCAATCAAACATAAGTTCACCATCATTGTTGTTAGGTAAGGTTAACCATGCCTTCTTACTAACAACAATTGTTCTCTACATGACACAATTTCTCCTAAATTTTTTTTACAACGCAGATACAAGAAAAATTCACTCCAACAAAAGAACTTAAACCTATTGATGTCTTTAAACAAAATGGTTGTAAATTGTGGTGGGACAGTAGACTATACAAAACTTGGAACAATTCCAATTTCTCCTTTTTTACTCAATGACACTAATTTTAATGTTAGAAGTTTGGTCATAATTTAGGAAATTAATTCAGGTTCTTAAGAAGACAAGGCGATATTTTTTAATTTCACATTCAAAGACACAATAGAACGACTGCAAATTTTCAATGATAATTTTAAAAAGTGGTTGGGCTCTTGGCAAACAACTTTGCACGCCAAATGGAAAGAATCTTTTGAATGTGGATGTTTATCCTTTCATCATTTCGAATGGCCACCAATGTCGTGTGGTCATCATCATTCATCATCATTTCCAACCAAAGCAAACTGTTTCTGCAAATTCAAAGGTGTGCAGCTAAAATGTAACCAACGGGTTTTCACACCCATCAGCTTTTCAAGCAGCCACGAATGTTGAGTGACCACTATCATTTGCAACAAGTGTATCCAAAAAAATGCATCCTATGAGGAAAGGGGAAGCAAGGAAACCGACCTTGAACTTGTAACAAAGTAGATACCATTCCAAGACCACAGAAGCTGTGTTGCAATCGATGATTTCCCAAACTCTTCGATCCATTCCACATATGAATGATTGAGATTTGCACAATGGTTGGGCATCTGCTGATATGCAACAAGAGTATGAATTGAATAAAAAGTCCATCTCAGAGACGCAACGTGGACGTGCCCACTGCGCTTTAACAATGAGCTGTTCTCCCACTTCACTCTTCCCTCGTCATCTCGAAAGCAAAAGACGTGACTAAATGATGCTCTCTTACTCACTTTAAAGCTTTTTAATGTTTACTAAGGATTTAAATATTCAAGCATTTTCCACAGCACACAGACAAGAATCTACGGTGGATTAAAGATGCTGGTTTTACATATGTGATCACCATTGCAAATCAAAACCACAGGCTGCTTAACATTGATTCCTCCTCTTCTGCCGTCGAATATTATACACGTATTTCCAAGCGGCGCGCGCAAGCAGGTAGGTGAATACGACATCCACAAGTCGTAAGCTAAGCCTAAACCTATATAGCAAAGTCCTACTATGTTACGTTCCTGTTCTTTTACTTTCTCTTGAACATTTATTATTATTTTATTGCTAGGGTTTGTATGCTTACTTTATTGTTAGGGTTTGTACGATTGTTTTATTGTAGGGTTGTGAACAAAGAGCAGCGCATAGATACAAGAGCGAGGAGGGGCTGTAATGCGGTGGTGAGGAGAGAAACGGGATGAGGATCTGGAAAGATGGTTTGCCGGGCTTTTCCAGCCGTGTGCATGTTTTCATATTTTTGCAGTGATGATGAAAGGATTGGAGACGGAGGCATCGGAAGTGTGTACAAAGAATATTTGCAAGTTCCAATCAAGAGAACAAAGAGTAGCAGCCACAAGTGATTATAAGCAGGAAGCTTGCCCAGCGTTGTCTTGTCATGTTTGGGAAGGTTTTTGGGTGATGCGAGCGAAAGGGTGGAAGGCCTGTCGTCTACGAATTAGTCCCCAATGGAAGTCTCGACAAATATGTATTTGAGGATCCCAAGGGTCCTCTGGTTTGGGGTCTGAAATACAGCATAGCCTGTGATGTAGCCTCTGCTCTTGTTTATCTTCAGTAGGACGACCAATAGAATGTTTTGCCCAGAGGCAGCAAGCCCAGCAATGTGATGTTGGATTGAGGTCTGAGAGGCAAGCTTGAAGAATTTGTTCTCCCAAAAGAGATTGAACTTGAAAAGTTGGAGTTTGTTTTTTTTCCATGTTTTGTGAATTTCAACATCTGAGCTACATTAGGCTCATCTGTAAACTACTGAAACAACTACTTGCCTTACACAAACATGCACGTCTAAAGTGCCTGGGTAAGGGATTTCCTCGCGTGGAGGTATTTTCAATGATGGGGATCTCCTGGAGAATATAGAGTAGCTGCTAAAAGTGGAAGAGGGAGAACTGCCTTCACTTCAAATATTGACAATAATGAAGTATGACGGAAGTTTTGGAGTGCTAGCTCTTGGAATTGCCTGTAGAAGGCCACCAGCAGAAGAGAGCTTAACTCAAACCTGATCGGGATTGGGAGAATGGGTTTGGTACTGTATGGAAATCAGAAAATGGTATATGCAGAAGACAGAAGTGTGGGTAAAAATTTCAATACTGAGAAAATGGAGCAGTTAATGATCGTGGGCTTAGTGTGTCTCATCCTGATCCGAATGGCAGACAAGGGATGGAACAAATGGTTGAAGAATTGACCCGTAACTCATCGAGATTATACATCTCAAATCGGCTGACCGGAGACGGACGCGGCGAGGATGTATTTCCGGGTATCCTTAAGTTCGTCCCATGTAGATGGATTATTCTTAAATTAATCTGTATTTTAATGGTCAGAGGTAACTTTTTGGTCTAGATCAATTTCATTTTGTAAAAATGAGATGAAAAAATTTACTGATGTTTGTTTGAGTGTTGGATGGTTTGATATTTAAATAGAGCAATGTGGATGCAACAATACTGTAAGGGATTCATTTGGAGGCAACTTCTTTTGTACCAAAAATCTATATTCAGATCTGGCACAAATTTTCATTTACTATGCTTGTAAAAATAATTCTCTCTTTCAATTCCATTCTTTTATAAATTTATATCAAAAGTATTTTTGGATAATAGAAGTTTGGTAGCATTGTATTGTCTTATTTGTTGCTTAAGAATAATAATTTATAAAATAGTGTGGACAAATCATGTTTCAATTGATATGTTGACTCCAATGCTTGTTTTTGTAATGAGTTGCCCAAGACGTAAACAACAAATTTATTAACTCAATCACATTGATTTTTATGGAAAAGCTAATAAGATTGGTCTATGATCTTCTAAAATAAAGCATCTCGACCTTGTGAGAATTCAAGAAGTGCTGAATTCCAACAAGCCCAATAATTATCTGCATGCAAATAACTTGTCACATACAAGAGAAAATCCTCAAACAAGAATACGCATAAAAAATTAGATTTGAATTAATTAGAATAAGTTATTAGAACAAAATCAACCCTTAATAAAGGAGATCAAAAACCTTAAGAAAATCCTAAGGGTCTGTTTGGGTGCTGGAATACCAAATGCTGGATATGCTCAATTTCGGAAGATGCTACAATTCTGGAAGATACATATCCTAGAAATGATTTCCAAAATATGGGCTGGACCGGTTGGTTCACCCGGAAGATAACTGAGAAGATGCATAAATAATTTTAATTGTTTATTTCTTATTTTTTTTTTAATACAATGTCTATGTGTGTATATATACATAGATACATGTGTGTGTGTGTGTGTGTGTATATATATACACACACACATGTGTGTGTGTATATACACACACATACACACATGTACACACCTTTGTGTATATATATATACACATATATACACATATTTGTGTGTATATATACATATTTACACATACACTCATATACATATATACACACACTTGTGTATATACACATGTACACATATACACATATACAAATATACATATATACACATATACATACATTTGTATATATGTACATATTTACACATATAAACATATACACATATGCATATTTACATATTTACATAGATACACACATATTTGTGTATATATACACATTTACACATATACACACATATACATATACACACATTTGTGTATGTATACATATTTACACATATACACACATACACGTAGATACACACATTTGTGTATATATACACATACACACACATATATACACATTTGTGTATATATACACATATATGCACATATACACACATACACACATTTACACATCTATCATGTCACGGATCCGACGAGATATCAAATTTGTTTTTGTATAAATTGGAATTGGAATTGGAAAATTCCAATTCCACCTATTTAAGTGGAAGATTAATATGCCCGTTTTGGGGCAAAATCAGAATTTTGTAATTCCAATTCCATTTTTATTCATGGACCCAAACATGGAATTTAGAATTATCTGGAATTAGATAATTCTAATTCCAGCCTGTTAAATGCAAACTAAAGCTTCCTAAATTTTGCTTGAGTGAAAAAAAAAGAAAAGAAAAGGTGACTTAATTAATTAATTAATCAATATGATTAAATTAATTAAGTTAAATAATATTTTTTCTCTAATACCTCCGCTTAAGATAAATTTAGGGAGTAGCTAAAAGGCTAAGTGCATGAAAGAAACTACATATAAGAAAGCAAACTTGCATCCCAACAACAAGGCCTGGTGAGGTACCCAATCACAACCAAATCTCTATAAAGACGAGAAAAGGAGAAAACCCAAAGGGGAAAAACTCCCATCCAAAAAGAGATGAAAAAGGGCACAAATGCAATGTCTTAAGAGACTCTCTAAAGACCATAAGTACAACCAACCCCCCATGAGAAAGGATCGAGAGTCCAAAGCCCTCCCCAAATGATAGAACCCCTATCTCGATGATCAAATGAATGTGATTGCAATGAGGAAGAAACAAAGGAAATGAACAAAGAAGAGGAAGCCCATGAATGTGAGGTGAAACTGGAAGGTCTCGATGACGCTCGAAGGAGAATGCATGAGAAACCTATAATAAAATCTCCAATGAAGTTAGGATAATAGATGTGTTGAATCTGTCATCTAAGAGAAGATGAATGGCCTTTGATGTATCATCAAAAACATCACTAAGTGGCTCGATGAATGGAGCTAAAATGTCAGGCAAAGATGAAGAGGAATCCTGCTAAACAAATGAAAATTCAACTAGAGGTGGAGGTGTATAAGTCACAACACTGGTTTATGGAATAACATATAAGTTCAAGTGACTTGAATTCACCTCAACATAATCTCATGAAGAAAGAGAGTGATTCTCTGACAGTGGAGATGGTGGACCAAAATGAGAGTAAGAGTACGAGTGGGAAGAATGATACATTGTCTCTATTACAACAATATTGATTTTCTTATTATCACTGATGTGGACTGAATCTCATGTGAATTCAATTGTCCTCCCCACCCCATAGTAAGTAATATGATAGATAGAGAGAGGGTTAGAGGACAAAGATGGAACACATGGTAGATCATTGAATGAAGTGTCCTTAATGTCAATAGAAACTTTCTCACATACAATCATAATAATTTTGTTCCCTATCAAAATGTGTGGGGTAGGAGAAGCCTCAAAAGAAGAGAATAAATTCTGAGAAGATTGCATATGGTTTGAAGCACCTGAATCCAATAGCTATCTAGAAGAGTGTTGACCAATAGTTGCACTTAATGCATGACCCTTTCCTTTATCTTGGTCACATGTCTAGAATGATGATGAAGAAGAGGACCTTTCAGAAATAGAAGAAGAAGGAATATCAATGTTTCTCTTCATAAGAAGAGTTGTCAAATCTGAAGCCTATTTTGCATATCCATTTTTCTTCTTCTCATAGCAGTGAGACTCGTCATGTTTTGAATGTTTACAATAAGAAAACTTAGGTCTTTTGTCTTCAATTTTTTACCCTTAGGAGAAGGTTGGCCAAATGGATGTTGAGAACTAGAATCCTTCATAGGCTCAGTGTTATGTGACTTTTGTTTCTACTCCTACTTGTATAAAGATGTTTAAGCTACCAATCCTTGGTTCTTTGATCTTGAAATAGCATCCAATAGTGTGTTCTTTGATTTCTCACATGTTAACTGATAATAGAGTACCTCAAGGGTAAGCATGAAAAATCATGGACCCAAAGAAGTTTAGAGAGCATCAGGTATATACACTGGATGTCTATTTTGTTCTTACCACAACCATGTACCAATGATTACAAAGATTTTAATTTCATCAAGAAATCCTAAATAGATAGAAAATAATCAAGTGCAAGAGAGGTCAACTCTGCCTCACTCTGAAGTGCTCAAAATTGATTAATGGTGCCAAAAAGGTCATTGAAACTTGGTCCACATGTTTTGAGGTGTAGTGCAACCCTCAAGGTGAAATAAAAGACTATCTAAAATGTTAAGGGAAATCATACCGGTGGTCTCACCTATTTTATTCCTATGTTTCATGAACTCAAATGGTTGAGTCCACTAAGGTTCAACCTCATTCAAATAGGATCGCTAAAAAAAAAGCACACTAGAGTACTGACGTTAGAATATCTCCTTCATGTACTTTTTAGATAGAAAAAAAGTATGCGTATCTTTTTTTGATGAACTTTGACTCCCTTTAATTAAAAAAATATACTCACCTTTTTTAGATTTTTTAATAAAAAAAAGAGACCTTTGTGATTTTTTGTAGCTCTTGATTATTGTTGAAATGGAACTATGTCATAACTATAATTTTCTCGTTATGTGTGTCAGTATGACCATGGACTAGGAGGGAAATTTTTTGCCGTAGATGCTCTGATGACCAAAATAAGGTGAATTTAATATAAAAATTCATTGAGTCGACCTTTTGAAGCTAATGATAAGTTTCATTTAGGCCCAAAGCATTCTGAATTTTCTGGTATCCTCTAGAATAGAGAAAACCCTAGAACTTAAAACCCTTGTCAAATTCACCCCTTATGCTTTATTTCAACAAAACAAAAGGTGATATTAACTATCTTGAACCTTCTAGATCCGATTGTGAGATCAAAATTGCCCCAATATGCACAAAAAAAAACTCGCTATGAAAAAAACCTCAAAATTGATGAATAAGAAGCCGAAGGGTACCTCTGATACCAAGTTAGAATTCACAATTGGTGAATTTGTGCAAGCCCAATAATCACCTGCATGCAAATAGCATGTCATGTACAAGAGAAAATCCTCAAACAAGAAAGGGCACAAACAATTGGAATTGTATTAATCAAAATGAGTTATTATAATGAGATCAATCCTTAATAAAAGAAATAAAAAACCTGAAAGCAAACCCTAAAGGATGGATGCATAAGATAAAATAACTATTAAATGCAAACTAAAGCTTCCTAAATTTAGTTTAAGTGAAAAGAAAAAAAAGTGACTTAATTAATTAATCAATATGATTATATTAGTTATGTTTTAAAAAAAAAAACCTTTTTACACTAACAAATCTTACTCCTAACCTTTAGAATGTAAAAAATATATTCTCAAGGCTATAAAATAGATAAAATCAAAAATTTGGGCTATAGGAGATCATTTCAATACCAAAAAATATTTCCAAGTTGTTTAGACTCTGACATACATCTAGTATGCAAAACTAGATTAGATCTTCACAATTTAAAACTGAATTTTGAGGTTTGAGTCAATTATTTGATGAATGCTCAGATAAAGCAATGAGTGGTGCAATGCATACCATAGTCTCTCTTAGAACCTACTTTTTTTAATTACACTTATTGATTGAATGTGTATGTAATTTTCATGAGTGGATAGTGAAAGATGGTGATGGGTGCCTATTTTACTTACTAAGGTTTACTTAAACACTCTATTTCAAGTAAATAAATGTATCGTTCAATGTAACTAATGTTTTATTTTCAATTTGAGAGATCTATAGAATCTATACCTATGCTATTAGAATCATTAATAAAAAGAAACCACCTTCTGTGGTTCCTTTTTAGTACCTAATGGTACTCATGCTTTGTAGAATAAGATATTATCTATGGAGATAGTATTATGTTGGTAGTAGATGGGAAAAATAGGTGAGGTGAGTGTATGGCCTCTTTAAAAAATTAAAACAATGGGTTCAATAACTATAAAACTAATTTTTTTTTGCATATTATTTATATAGAAAATAGAGACGAACTTGATTTTACACTAGTTGTCATTAATCATCTAAAAAGTTAAAACTAATACAATCTAGTATATTGAAACATGTTAGTGTTACTTAGAATTTCAAATCTATAGTATGTGTGTCTTTCATTTCTGATAATTGTAGTCCACATAGGCATATATCCTTGAGGCCCCGTTTGTTTGCAGGAATTGGGAGTGACACTTCCCGATTTTGGGAGTGACACTTCTCGTTTTTGCAAATCCGCTGTTTGTTTCTCTAAATTGCAATTCTGGATTTGTCAAGTAAAACCAGGT
>MU223109.1:583042-597005 GCA_018584345.1 Thuja plicata | reverse complement strand
GATATAATAAGGTTTTGAGTCAAATTCCAATTCCCCAAGATGCAAAACCGGGATTTCAAAACCTGATTTTGTGATAATAAGGTTTTGAGTCAAATTCCAATTCCCCAAACAAACGGGGCCTGAAAGAAAATATATCATCTTTACTTGTTTAAGAGAATTTAAAAATATTGTAAGCAATCAAACTAGAAAGATGAAAAATATTTTGAGTATTGATAATGATGGTGACTCTTGTTTGATGAATTTTAATATTTTATAAATATCATAAAATAGAGAGATAATTCAGCTATGTACATTCTTTAGCAAAATGGAGCTGTAAGTAGAATTATAGAAACCCAATGGAGAAAGAAAGAAGTATGCTCAATGGATAGTGATAGAATATTTATTTGTGAAGAATTGTTAAGGTAATTTAGAGAGTCCAAAATGAAGGATTTAGGAGGATCTAAGAGATAAGATGAAACATAATGACATAGTGAAGTCAATCTAAAATTTCTCAATGATTATGAGAACAAATCCTTGCATAAGTAGTCGAGGAGAAGGAGGTGAGATGATTGGATACAACCAATGACTAACCTTCCAAACATGAAACACTTGTAGCTCACTTCACAAGTGTAAGAGAAAGTACCAAGTGTGCATGCACAAGGTTTCTCAACTACATGAGGTGAGATAACTAACTGAACTATCCTAAGTAAACTTAAACTAAGTGTGATAAGGTCAAACCTAGCATTAACTAGTTTGATAATAACCATATTTACACCAACACCCCCCTTAAGTGCAACTTAGAGACAAGTGAAATAAAAGATAATGGGTCATGGTTAGTAGCCACATGTTTTTGATTAAGTAAAATAGGTTTTACACGGTTCCTGAAACCCATAATAAAGTAATTAAAGATAACACAGTAAGAAGATTAAAGCATAATGGAACAAAAGATAGAATAGGCCAAAAATCGAGAGCAATTTAAAACAAGATGAGCATCTAAAAATGTAGATTTAAACCAGAGACAACAGAAAAAGCCAGGGAGCCTCAAGAAAGGTCCACCAAAGGAGTGGCTTCCTCAGCCTCCATCAGCTCCATGTTGGCCACCGAGTCCTTGATTTTCTAGATGTCCTTCTCCAACTCCTTGTCCTTGGTCTTCTTGGTTCTAGCTCAGGTTCTCTTTCCTGAACCTTAATCAAGCTCCTAGTCAGAATCCACAACCATTCTGGCCACTTCCTTCCCCTCAAGATTTTCCTCCAGCTTGTCAATGTAAGTATTAGTGTGCTCCTTGGACACTTTCATGGTGTTGTATCTTTGTTCTGCAATCTTCTTTAGGGTAGCATCAACCCTAGTCATGTTATCCTCCATCTTCTTGACCGAGGTACTCTAGTTACTCTGTTCCTCTGCATCAATATCCATGTTGGCCTTGTTGGTACCCTTAACCCTATTTTTGAGGTCTTCCACCTCATGAAAAAGCCACTTGATAGTCCAATATTGGTCAAGCATGCTGTTTCTAGTGTTATTTAGCAGATTCATGTCAAACTCCCTAGTATTATAGCTGAGAACCACCATAGATGGGTCAATGAGCTTGTCCAACTTAATTCGGGTGCCCTCTCCCTCCAAGACCTTGGGGTTAATTATTTCTCTAGTTATTCCAATTTTTTCCATCTTAACATTGAAGTCCCTCTAACCAATTATCCTACCCTTTTTCGCCATATAAAAGCTAAAGTCATTAACCTCATCCTTCCCCATGTCATGAGTCTATGGTGAAGGGTTGTTTTCCACAATAAGGGAAGCTCTACAATTATTGTCCTCCGAGATACTCCTATCAGCAATCGTCACACTGTCCTTACCCTTGTTGATTGGGTAATTCCCAGTCATGGAGAGCTTTCTCTTTCTGCCTTTCTCGCTAGTCAGGTACTCATCACCTTTAGAATCCATGCCCTCCTTGTTCTCATTGTAATCCTCCTTAGAAGATACAGCAGTGGTGCACTATTTTTTAGGGGTTTCCAATTCTTTTTTGACTTTAACCAGACTGCCTCTTTTCTTCTTAGACATCGACCCCTAGTTAATCTTCTTTGTATCATGTTCCTCAATCTCTTTGGAATGCATTCCTTCACTTTCTTCTATGTTCAAGGGGATATAGTCCGAACTTGAGGCCTCTATCTCCTCTTTTTGGTTCATCTCCTTGCCCAGGATTTGGGATTTAAAGTACTCATAGATTAATAGCAAAAGCCCTTCATGCAGGGCAGGGTTAGCAATTTCCTTCTCTCTATGCCCATTTATATTATCATTTATGGAAGAATATAAGTAAAAGGGGATAGAGACCAACATTCCATGGTGAAAGTGATTCAACAGAACAAAGTGATAGGTCTGAATTCTATCAAACCTGGAGTCCAGAGTAATATAGTAAATGACGGATTAGAGAACAAACCGCCATAGCATTTTCAATCCTTCAGGCAGGTAATGGGTGCTGACTTTGATGAGCTCATTCTTCTCCTCCTCATCTCTCACAAAATCACTGATAGCAGTGTCCAAAATCTTTCAGTCTTTGTAGAATTTTTTTCCCAACAATGGGTATCCCCGTCACAGCACAAATAACATCTTCAGTCACCGTGAATTTTCTTCCCTCAATATCTATGCTACCTTCATTCCAGTTTTTGATGAACAATTTAGTAACAGCCGACTTTTCGCCATGGAGCCTTTCAATAAAGGTTAAAATCCCTCCATTTTGAAGGTAATTCCAAACCTTGGTCCACCTCTTTCATTTTTTTCTATCCTTTGCAGACTCCCTCCTTTGTCTTTCCCCTCCCATCAGTAAATGATTCAGGGTAGCTGACAGACTCAAATCTCTGTGAAAACCTAAGCTCTCCAAGCTTTTCCAGGAAGCTTAACTATGTTGCCTTAAGCCGTAAGTTATTTCTTTACTTTTGGGGACCCAATAAGTGTGTGAATTTTTATTGTTATTATTTCCCTTAGAGCGTATCTCGTACTTACCATTTGTGGCAACACCATTACCCATCCGAGCTATTACAATCATGATTGATTTTTATGTATCCTTTCTTCCTGTGGATTCATTTGAGATCGACTAAATCCAAAGAATCACATGGTAGATCTCCGCCACTAGGCCAATGCATATGCTTGTCACTTCGCACTGTCCAGTTAATGAACTAGTGGGAAACTTGATTACCTTCCCTGAACACATGGGTAATGTGCACTTTTTCAAAAGAAGTGAAGAGGCCACGTGTCTCCTCTATCATGTTAGCGATAGTCCATGAAGGTGGGTGGAGTTTTTTAAGACAATTGATAATGTTAAGTGAGTCACCTTCTAACCAGAGATGTTTTATCCCCAATTCATGAGCTAACTTGGTCACGTGGAGGGCAGGGTTCGCTGCCACATAGTGATTGGGTTGTGTTCCCAATGAGAGACTAACAAAAGCAATGCCTTGACCAAAAAAAATACAAATAATACCACCACTTCCCACATTTCCTAGGTCTCCCTTGGCAGCATCGTTGAAGTTGGCTTTAGACCAGCCTTCCGGAGGACAACACCAGAAGCATCTCTGTCGATTAGCCTTTGAAAGCTTGGGGTCAACATCTCTTTGTCCTACAAAAGGGTTAGTATTCCCACACATAACAAATTTTTCTAACGTTGCATGATGAATCTTTTCAAATATGACTTCTGGGCTGGCGCTATAATCCTTGAAGAGGCGATTGTTTCATTCTTTCCAAATACCCCAGAAAAAGTGAGGCAGCACCCAAGACCAAATTTTCTGAAAGGTAGTATTTTTGAAGGGCCAGGTCCATTGGTAGAACAAATCTTTGACCGAGGAAGGGAAATACCAATGAAGGGAAAATAAAGCTAGAACATAGTCTCAAATAGAGGTAACAAAGGAACAGTGAATGAAAAGGTGATCAGTAGATTCCGCTTGATAGAGACATAAAACACACCTGTTGGGAATCAGGATGCTTCACTTAATGAGGTTATCAATAGTAAGGATGTGGTTGTGAAGCAAGAGCCAGTAAAAGATATTAATTTTTAGGATTAAACCAGGAAGCTAGGCTTTCACCCAGAAAGACTGGGCTTCACGATGAAATCAAGCAGAATAAGGAGAAGCCACAGTATAAGAACCATTAGAGGAGCCTTCCCAAATCAAAACATCTTGGTTCTTGGAAAGAGAAGTGGCATTGAGAACCTTAAGTAAGGGAGATAAGTCTAGGGAGATAGAAGCCAGGTCCACCCAGGAATTAACAACCCTGTATTTACTAACACTATCCCTAAAGATCAGGGTGCAGTCCTCCTTCCACTGGTTGAAATCATCAATATCTTTCAGTGGTTTAGTCAGAACCTAGTTGTCATTCGAAAAGCTGATACTATGGCCATTACCAACTTTCCATTTCACTTTGGCCTTGGCCAAGTCTTTAGCTTTAAGAAGTCCATTCCAAATACAAGAGCCTTGCAGGATATCCTCATTCTCAAAGAAGAAACTGAGAGAGTTATTGGGAAGGTATTTCTCCTCGAAGAAGTCCCACCACTCCCCTTTGGTATGGAAGATCCTCCATATCTATTTTTCCTGGAGTGCCCTATTAAAAGGCTTGATCCTTTTGATACCCAGTCCCCCTTCCCTTTTTGGAAGACAAACTTTGTCCCACGAAATCAAAGGGATACACTTGTGTTCTTCCTCCCTCGACCAAAAAAATCTTCTTTGGATTTTTTCCAAGGTATATGTGCCCTTAGCCGAGATGGATAAAAGGCTGAGGGTGTAGGTGGGGAGGTTTTGGAGAGTAGAATTGACCAACTGAATCTTTCCCGCTTGGCTGAGAATAATGCCCTTCCACCCAACCAACTTTCTGTTAAATCTGTCAATTAGTCTATTCCAAAATTCTTCTGGGGGTTTATCTCCCAGCAGGAGGCCTAAGTAGTTAGAAGGGAAGGAACCAATGCCACACCCCATAATATCCACCATTCTTTTTTGTCTAACCTCAGCGGTCTTGGTCCAGTTGATATACTGGCTAGTGGCCCTAGTATAGGAGTCCATCAAGTTTCTAACAACTTTAGCGTCATTCACAAACTCTTCCCCTCCTAATATGGTATCATTAATGAATTGTTGATGAGAGAAGATGGAGATACCAGAAGATGACCTAATTCCTTTTAGCTCCCCAACAGACCTATGAGAAGAGATCGATCTTCCCAAGCATTCTGCCAAAATAATGAAGAGAATAGGGGACAGGGGGTCCCCCTGTCTCAGACCATGCAAAGCACTAAAGAAGGCCAAAGGGGATCCATTAACCAGGACCGAGAAGGAAGGCAAAAATGTTAGCTGGTTAATGGTGAGACAGACTTTTTCATTAAATCCATAAGCTTGCAACACTTTCAGAAGAAGGGACCAGTCAACTCTATCATAAGCTTTGGATAAATTGACCTTGAGAAGGAAACCCTCCCAATTCCCAGCTTCTAAGGAATGAATCACTTTGTGCACTACCATAACTGAGTCTAGGATTTGTCACCCTCGGAAAAAGCCAGAGTATTGTTGGGAAATAATGAGGGGGAGGAAATGGAGAATCCTAATTGTGATGACCTTAGAGATGATCTTGTAGAACAAATTAAATAAGCTAATAGGTCTGAAAAGATCCATGGAATCTGCCCCCGAGACTTTCAGAATAAGCACAAGGAAGGTGGCATTAAGTTATTTAAGCAGATTCTTGGACCCAAATAATTTCTACATGGCTTTGACCAAATAATTTTTGACAGTATCCCAGAACTTGTGGAAGAAAAACATGGGAAATTCATCGGGGTCAGGGGCCTTGTCCCCTAGAAGAGAGTCCAGGGCCTTTTTCGCTTCCTCCATATTAGGAATAGTGCATAGGGATTTATTATAATGATCAGATATGATTGGAGGAATGTTGATTAAGATCTTCTCTTGGTCCTGATCAAATAGGTTAGAGTCTTTCTAGAGGAGGGTTTTCAAAAAATCCACCTCCGCAATAGAGATAGCTTTGTCTTCCCGCACAATCTGATTCCCACTTCTGATGCTACTAATTCTATTGGACTCACTGTCTTTCATGGTTGATAGGTGAAAGAAGGGAGTATTTTGATCCCCCTCCTTAAGCCATATGGATCTAGACCTTTGTTTCTAGTACATTTCTTCCTTGCCTATCACATTATGGTATACCGAGAGCATTATTTTTTCTTGATTTAGGTTATCCTCATCATACTCGTCTCTCTGGATGACTTATTGGATAGATTTAAGATCAGAGATGGCCTTTTTTTTGGAAGCAAAGATGTCCCCAAACTCCTTTTTGTTCCAGAGCTTAATGTTGATTTTAACATTTTAACCATTCCAGAGTCTTTTTGTTTATGTTAGGGTGAGTTATCCACATTATTTCAAATCTAAAAGGGAATTTCTTGTGCTTGGTAAATGGGTCTAGGATAAGAGAGGGGGCAATGGTCTAAGCCAATTCTAACTAGAGTAGAGAGTTTTCTGCTATGGGAGGTCAACTAGTTAGTTGTAATCAACACTCTATCCAATATAACTTGAATATAGTCCATCCCGATTCTCCTATTTCTCAAGGTGTAATTAGCCCCTTGAAGATCCAAATCTAAAAGACCTTGATCATTGATAAAGTCCATGAGATCCTACCTACTTTCCCGGTTAGGGATGATACCACCCAAATTTTCCCCTTCTTTGAGGGGAGTGTTGAAAGCCCCCATGATGATGCATTTAGAGAGATCCAACGAGGATATAATACTAAACTAAGTTTGTCCCAGAATATGTTTTGCCCACGTTTTGAATTAGGAGCATAGATATTCATGATATACCAACTTTCTTTAGACTTAATGTTAATGAGATTGAGAAGCAGAATATCAGATTCTCCGTAGATAGCTTTCACAGTCCAAAGAGAAGAGTTCCATAAAGTCATCAACCCTCCAGAGGCTCCCTCTGAGTTAGTTGTGAATCTTTCCATAGACTAACAAAATTTGATTCCTTCCAATTTATCCTTTTTCATCTTTGTTTCCTAGATAAGCATAACATCAGGTCTATGTTCCCTGATCATATTCCTCAAAACATCCTTCTTGTGTGGCCCATTGAGTCCACAAATATTCCATGATATTAGCTTCATTTATAACTTGGAGTACAGGTAGCTTGGATGGTCTATTGGGTTCCATCCACAACATTTTTGTAGGCTTCTTCTTGCTGGATCTGGAACAATGATTTTTTCCCTAGCCCTTTCTTTATACCTCCTAGATCAGCTTTGTTATTGCTTCTTGTTGTCACTGGGGAGACTGGGGATGGGTCTCTATTGCTTTTTTTATTCCTGACCTTTGTCCATTCCTCCTCCTTCCCTTCTTTGTATTTTGCGAATATTCCTTCCATTCTAGTAAAGCTTCCCAGAGTGATCAAGTTAAGAAGAGCTTCAAGTTCCATGTCATGGTTCTCAGGTTTGGTGTGAGCTGGTGAAGCCACACCCTTTGGAGAGTTCTATGCTGGCAAGAAAACCCCAATCTCCCAGGAAGGTTCAAGGGATTGAGGAACCGCCGCAGAAGGGGAGGGAAATTCTTTATCACACCACTAATCCTCAAAGTATTTAAGAGAACTCCCTTCTGAAACTGGTTCTGCCACCACAAAAGGTAGCAGGTCCAGACATTTAACCTCTGTGGGATGAATCTGAATAGGATCCTCTATGAAAACAAAAGCCGACTCAGCAGCTCCCCCAATCTTACTAGAGAGGTCTGAGGAGTCCTTTTTTTGCCAAACCTGAGCCCCAACCTGGGGGTTCCCTGAGATAAAGGCTTCAGGGAGTTGATCTTTTAGTTTCCCCCCATTCTTTTGGGATTTCTTTGCTTTTTCCCTAGCCAGAGCAGAAAATTTCCTAGCCATGTGTCCTGCCTTCTTGCAGTGGAAGCAAGCAAAAGGCACACTTTCATATTCCAATTTTTGTAGCCTTTTTCCAAGCTTAGATTAGATTTCAATAACCTCTAGCATATCTTTCCCTTCTTCCACCCCTATACAAATTCTTTCATAGGTAAGGCGTCACCTATCCTCAGTCACTAGGTCAATTGAGAGAAGCTCACCAAAGGATTTCACAATTCCAGCAAAGACATCTTCAAACCCGAACTCCAGAGGGAGCTCTGGTAGCCTAACCCAAACCGGAGCTTGATCATAAAAAGAGTCATTTATGTCTAGGTTAGGAGTCCACTTTTGCAGGGCAAGAGTGGATTTTCCAATAGCCCACGCCCCCGCACAAAGGATCTTAGCATAGTCTTCTGGGCAAGACAACTCTAAGTACAAGAAACCTCTAGAAATAGATTTAATTTCAACCTGACCTTTTATATTCCATTTCCGTTTGGCAAAGGATCTAAAAATATCAATATTTGGTCTGGGACCAGAAAATTTTCCCACCAAGGTGAGAGACATTGAGGCAATATTGTGGTCTATGAGTTCGTCTGGTAATGAAATAGCATATATTTTCCTTTTTACTTATTAGATAGGTCTTTTATCTCTAAAAAAAGGGACTTTCCTGAGGGTTTGATCCTGAATAGGGTTGACCAAGGTTGATGCTAACTTGAATCCTCCTTGTCTCCTTGTAGGGCCTCTGACTATTTAGAGCTACATCCTTTAGACCCCACCTCCTCTTTTCCTGGATCCTCTATCTCTCGCGTGGGACCCCGTCCTTGTTTGTGGTGTCTTCCTTATCCTAGTCTACCATGGTTCCGCCATCATCTCCTTCCACTACAGCTCCCAACGCCTATGAGGACTGTTTCCCACCTACATTCAAATTTGGAATTCCTCCTATTCCGTCCGCTCTCATTCTGCCCACCATCAAATTAGTTTTTTATGAATTCCTCCCGCTTCGTCCGCTCCCATTCTGCCCGCGTTAGTAGCCACATGTTAGGTACCTATGTATAATACAATCTCTTATTAACAAAGAAATATAGAAAACCTATTGGGAAAAAACTATCCTCCAAACAAGACAATTAAAAGAATAAGACTTTCTAAAAATGATGAAGAAATATGAAGCATGTTGAAGTTCAAAAATCTGCCAATGGACTCATGTTTTCTGGAATTGTTGAACGTTCGAGATATGTGGATCAAGATTTTATTTATGAGTGAAAAGATGACACTACTCAACTGGTGTACACAAAGTTGATCAAACTTTGTGAAGTTGATGATGCAGATAGTGCTTTGATGAGGAGTACTTGAACCTCAAACTACTCTTTTGATTCAATCCTTCATACGAGAGATCAAAAAAGGAATTATATTTTATGCCTTCCAAAAAAATATTCTTCTTCTTGAATGAAGAATTACCATACTAACATGTATTATAATCCCCCCTTAATTATCTTTTTGTTCCTCCCTTGTTTGGCATTTTATAGAAAATAGTGTGTTATAACACTCCAAATTAGTAGGCACTCTATAATATGAGTGTGTAGCTATGCTTGATGGATTTGTGGTGAAAAAGAATCCAAATAAAATCCACTTTTGGAAATAAAGACACTCAATCTTTAGTTACCTAAAAAAAGTTATGGCTAAAAGACATTTTTAAACAAATACACTTTTTGATATTTTTTCTACGAAAAATAAATTCAGCTAAGAGAGAATTTAAAAAAGAAGGATTTTTAAATCCCATTTGGTTGGAAAGAACCAAAGGCTTACTATAGTGACGTGACAAAATATTTTGAGGACCCCCAATTTTTTAAATCACCATACCATCGTTCATGCCGAGCCAAGAGGGGCAGGATCATCCCCGTCGAGACAATACCACGATACCCGCACATAGGCCAAGGTGGACCAGCGGCCTGCGTCGACCAAGGTGTGACCACAGTCCATGCCTATTGACTGTGTGTACCAAGAAGGTGACCTTTTCAAACCCCAGAGCACTTTTAGAGGACCCCATCAACGCTTTTAGTAGAAGCAAAAGATTATTTTTTCAAACCACAAAGGAACCCATTCCCAAAATACAGAGGGTTTGGAACCCCAACTGTCACAAATGAAGGTGGCTCTTGTTGATTTGAGCTCAAATCAACAATTGGTATGAGAGATATGGTGCAATAGCTATTTGGAAATCTTGAAGAATATCCAAGAAGATGGACGAATAAACTCTTCCTGATTGGGCTCGAGCTATCATGTCTATGTGCTATGGCTATAAAGAAATTCAAGATGAACTGGAAGGACTTCTATCATCTTGGCCAAATAATTCTGAGAAAGTCTCTTGTTGTTTATTTGGAAGTAAAAGATGCTCTTTTGAACGACATGATCATCCTATAAGCGTAAACCATTATTTGACATGAAAGAAGAAAGTGTCATTTGCAGAGACTATTAATTTTATTTGTTATGATAGAGGTGCAGAAGATGAAGGGGAAGAAGATGTTGTAGCTAGCATAATAGAAGACACAACATGTGCAAAAGGTAATTCCAATATTGTGGCTATTGAGACCAAGAGAAGAGGCTTGTGTATTGGCCAATAAGAGGGTCAATAAGCCCATTTTGTTGTCTAGCTTGGAGATGAGAAGGATGCTGAGGAGCTTGAGGGTTGGAAGGAGCCCTTCGAATCAAAGAAGTTACCATTGCAAATCTCTCTGCCGATCGACACCCAAAATGGTTCTGCAAATCAAGTTGTTAATTCTGTTGATTTTTTGGTGTAGGGATTGATGAGAAATGTGGATGACACAAGCGGCTCAATAGCTGCAAAAAAAAGATGAGATTGTAACACCGAAGAGTGATCTAGAGGACTCCGTTGAATCGCACTCTGTGGGGCTTATTGGACTGCCCAATGTTGTTCCCAAACAGTCAGTCAGTGGATGGTATGGTGAGAAATTGGGACCTACAGTTGTCCCTACTTCTGCTCCTTCTTCCGTCGTAGTGGAAAATGCTTGGAGAATTCACCGAGAATCAGATCTATTTGGTATAAATGAGAACTTGTCTTCATCTTTGAGGTGTGCAAAGTCTGTCGCATCGAGGTTTGCTCAAGCGAGTTTTGTGAACAAGGTTTCAGCTGCCAGATGGCAGTCAAGGTTGTCTTTAGGTGTTGAACAATAGTTTGATAGTTTTACCCAGACTCAACATCTGGATTCTTTGCGCGATGGCCGAAAGGCAGGATTAGATTTTAGGAGTTTAGGTCAATTGATATCAGGGTAGCTCAAGTCGGTCATGATTGGGAAAAATCCTGGTATGTTGGAGAAGCTAAGATAAGAGGAAGAAGACAATCCCCTTAAAGATTGTGATCTTATGGATGAATATAAGCGGGCTAAATGGGGTTTTCTGGGCCTATTTCAGTGGCTTAGTTTTTTTATCATAGTGGGTGCCTTTTTTTTGTAGCCTGACGGTTGTTTATTTGCAAAGGAATACCGTGTGGGATCTGAATCTCTGGAAATGGTGCATATTCGTGCTTGTTCTGTTTTGTGGGAGACTTGTTTATGGCTGGGCTATTCACATTGTTGTCTTCTTTGTAGAGAGGAAATTTTTTCTCAGAAAGAGAGTCCTTTATTTTTTCTATGGGTTGAGGAAAGATGTGCATAATTGTCTATTTTTAGGGCTTGTTTTTCTGGCATGACATTATCTCTTTAACAAGAAGGTAGAGAGGGAGACCAAGAGTAAGTTCCTACGTTATGTTAACGAGGTTCTGGTCTATTTGCTAGTGGGTACCTTTATATGGCTGATTAAAATAGTGTTGGTGAAAGTTTTGGCATCTTCGTTTCATGTGAGCACTTTTTTCGATTGGATTCAAGAGTCTCTGTTCAATGCGTATGTGTTGGAAACCCTATTTGGGCATCCATTGATTAAGATTGAGCAGTACAAGGAAGAAGAGGAGAAGCTTTTGGCCGAGGTAGCACAAATGAAAGAGGTTGGGGATCAGATTGACATTCACCTTAAAAACTTTTCCAAAAGCGGTTTTCTAAAGTCCAGAGCTACAACTCCCAGAAGTGAGATGATGGGAAAAAGCGGGCGTTCCATAGGGCTTTGACCAGACAACAATAAACATCAAAACCAGGAAATCAGCATCCAACATTTGCACAAGATGAACCAGAAGAACATCTCAGCTTGGAACATGAAGAGACTGATGAACATTCTGAGGCATGGAGTTTTGTCCACTCCCGATGAGTTATTCCAGAATGCGGCGGCTGAAGATGAGTCTGTGATGCAGTTAAGAAGCACAAACATCAGGGGTGATGCCACTATCTGGAATAAGGGCATGAAGAGATGCATAGTGAATGTGTGCCAGCCAATAAGAAATCTGCAGGCAGCAGGGTACAACATGTATTCGATCTCTGTGATAATGGTACTCTTGATGGAGAAGGGGAGATTAGGAACATGTGACTCTGTGCCGAGTAGAGGAGAAATATATTTTGAATTTACAGAAAGTAGTATGTTATATTATCGACTGATGGGAAAATTAGTGCCTGGTAAAGTGGGAGGAGAAGCTATTTTTGTTTCTGATAGAACTTGGAGATGCCTCATTCAGAGTGTTCTAGAACAGAGCCTGATATTGTTGTGATCTTCTCAACACCCTACTTGCTCTTCGTGATCGATGAATTTGAAGTCTGGGATATCTCTGCAAGCTTTCTTTCTCTATTAGTGATTGGTCTTCAAGTGGGAGATTGTTGGGCGTATGAAGCCAAATCACCATTTGTAATGATTGTGGGTTGGAGACTGTCATTATCTGAAATACACCACCAGTACTCTAGAAGGAATCAATTCTCTGAACCGTTCTTTTTGTAACTGAAAAAACCTTTATCTTCTAATTTCTATTTATGAAAGAATGATCATTGTATTTAAATTGATTGCCGTTTTTATGGCTGTAGGAGTTGTATTGTTTTGAGAAAACTTAATAGAACTGAGAATCCCGACTTGAAAAGTGGATGTAGCCTGACGAGAGGTGAACCACTATATATTCTTTGTCTTCTGTCTCTGTGTTTGCATATCTTATTTCTGATTTTATTTTACTTTGTTTTCTGCATTTCTTTTGAGCCCAAATCAACAACTCTTTCATTGTGCACAATGGAGGGCTAAAGGAACTGCAAAAGAGGTTGGTTTTGAACCCGCACATGTAGGATTTGTCAGGTTTGAGCCCGCAGAGACAACGGCCTCCTCTAATAGGGCATAGTCCATGACCAAGACTTACAAACAAGGCATGACATTTTCCAAACCAAACCCCTCAAGCCCGATGCCAGGGGTCATCGAGACTACTTCTTCGGCCAACGATGGGGCTGATTTCAAATGCGTCGTTATTTTTCAAACTATATAAAGGAAATTTTAGTCAACCCTCCAAACTGCACATTTGTCAAACTTGAAGGCGCCACATCTCCAATAATATCCGCAGCTGTCCAACGTGACCCGCCTCAGTGCGGCCGAATGAAGGTGCGACGGGAAGTGTCGCTACAGAAGACGCAGAGAGAACCCATGACCCACACAATGGATGAGCCACGTGATGAAGGTCAAGGCCAATGAAGCCCTAGTGTAGAGGTGAGAAACAAGATCAAAGGAGCCACAAAATAATCTTTCAAACTCATGTTATAGACTTCAAATTATCCCTAACATGCTCTGATACCATGAAGAAGTAAGCAAGATCTAAGAGATACGATGAAGCGCAATGACACCATGAAATCAATTTAAAATTTCTTAATGATTATGAGAACAAATCCTTGCATAACTATGTAAGGAGAAGGAGATGAGATGGTTCGATACAACCACTGACTAACCCTCCAAACATTCAACACTTGTAGCTCACTTGACAAGTGTAAGAGCAAGTATCAAGTGTGTATGTACAAGGTGTCTACACCAAATTAGGTGAGACAACTAACTCAACTAGACTAAGTAAACTTAAACTAAGTGTGATAAGGTCAAACCTAGTATTAATTAGTTTGACAATAAGGGCCCGTTTGGTTGGGGAATTGGAAAATGAAACAAATCATGGTTATCCATAGCCTGGTTATGCAAACCCTGGTTTTCATTTTTTGGGACTGTTTGGTTGACCTGGAAGATGGATTTGT
>MU223109.1:521573-582890 GCA_018584345.1 Thuja plicata | reverse complement strand
AAATGGGGATTTGCAAATCCATATTCGCATTCAATTTAGAGGTCACCAAACAAGGAATTGCACCCCATAACCGGGTTATGGGCTGCATAACCCGGTTATGGGGTGCAACCAAACGGGCCCTAACTGTCAAGTTACACTAACACAAAATAAGGTCAGAGGTGAGAGAACCACAAAATATTCGATATCTTATCCATTAGAGTGGTGGATGAATTATACAAATTATTCTAAGGCACTTTGGTGCTTACTCAACCAACCACATAATTGTTTGCACAAGTACAATGTAATATATCATGGTTACACCAACATTTTCCCCCTTATTAAATTGATCCTACAAACATATAATTTACCTTACCTTAGGGACCTCCTTAAGGATTACATAACAAAATATGCTGATTACATATCTTGAATACATATTTTGCGAAAAATATTCTTTTCAAGAAACTTATCCTAAACTAAGAAAGGCTCCATCAAGCTATCTCTTGACCCTCAGAAAGGTGTAGCTTCAAGTTGTGTTCTTAAGCTCTCAGTCGTCAACTCTCAAATCAAAGTCATGAAATATTCAACAATGATCCCTAGGAGATGTGAAAGATCTCTATCATTCTCTAGGGATAGCAAAAGGGCATAATTATCAATCATATACTCTGAATCTCACTCAACAACAATCCATATTGACCACAATAATGAATATTGCTTGACAATAACCCATATTGAGCATAATACTAATTTCCTCCATCATCTGATGTCACCAACCTCCAATAAAACCTTGTTATATTTTATCCATTTGATTTATTTGATTACTCTTTGGAGACCCCATCATGCCTACCCTCAACTACATATCCAAAAGCTACACATGCATTCTTCCTTTCATGATAGCAAATATGAAAAAGTTGTCTCAACAAATCACTTTGCAATCCACCTATACTAATTCTGAATAATGAAGGCCCACCATTGTTGATGTTTTCAATGTATTTCAAAAGTAAGATTTCGTTGAAATCAAATGAATTTAAACCTTGAAATTGAGTCCGCATTATATCATTCAATTCATTGATACATGTTCTATAAACAACCATGTATCTTCTTGCAAGAGGAGAAGCATAATAAATATGAGTATTAGTGAGTTCTTGATGTGCTACTTAATATTCATGAAGAATCAATAGAATCTCTTGAGCATGACTTAATTCAAATGTAAGAATGAGTACACTTATACATTGAGTCACAAAAATATACACAACATCAGTGAATCTTTTCTCTTGGCCAACTCTAGGATGATGAAGTTGCACACTGTCATAGTCAACTCAACTATGCAAACATCAGAAAATAATTGTGGAGTTTCAACACAAAGGTGATGATCTTCCTCATGAAAGTAATTTTAATTATATAATACATGCGCCCTTGCAATATCAACTATTTCCATTGTTGTGCAAAGAACATTTCCAGTTCATTTCACCTCAAATAAAACCCAACATATTTTTGCATAGGATTTAGGACAAACAAGCACTAGCTAAGACATCAAACTATATTGCCTTCTCCTTCTCTACAACTATGACATCACTTTCGAGTCTCTATGTTCATAAAATTCAACATCCTCTATGTTAGATAGCTTCCAAGTAACTGATTATTCCCATTTGAACCATCAACACATCTTGATGCAGAGGGTTGGGTTGGTAATGATTAAACAAGGTTGCTAAGGAAGGATTGCCCTTAGGCTTCAAACACCCAAATGTTGAAAGATGAACCAAAAACTCTCCCAATGCTAAGGGTTGATAGTTCTGGTGTTCTTAGGATATTATCAATAAGGATTGATTAGTTATATAGTCTACAACTCCACCCAACACTCTTGCCTTACAAAACACACATGTTAGGCCTAGGCTCCTTGTAGCCGAACAAAAATCTAAATGGACACTTAACTCCCAATTTCTCGAAACAACTTTATGAACCAAACACCTTTCTAGATACCCATTATCCCCTTAGAAAACATATCAAAGAATTGATGTTGTTACTTTGGACCAAGTGTCCCAAAACTTGACTATACCTTGTTTCTAGAGAGGGCTAAAAGAATGCATTTACAAAGAAAATACAAAAGGATCTTACTCCCAAACCCCAAGACTCTCAAAAGCCTTCACAAATGACCTCAATGCAAAGATTCTTCAACCTATTTTATCCTCAGACACTCACAAGAATATAAGCCCCAATTTGGTCTCTCACAAACCCTCAAACCTAGAGCTTCTTAAATGTATGACCTATACTCACTTGTTGACGCAACCAAGGGTGGATTCACCATTTAGTCAACATCCAAAGATACTCCAAACACTCAAACATGCCCCTTGTTCAACTAGATTAATTATTGCTCCTCACAACAAAGTAATTTCATTAACCTTCATTCTATTTTCTTGGTGACCACCTGTCTCATTCACTACAACTACATAAGATTATAAATGTATTATACATATTAGAATGGTATAATTCCATGAGAATCAGTATTTTGTCATTCATGGAATGATCCATTTCATTGAAAATACCAAACTATCAAGGAAAACCAGTGAATTCCCAAAGGAAAGTCTACACAAATGGTGTAATCAGAAACAAAATGAACTTTCTGAGCATTCAAGATTGTCTTAAATGATGATAAGAATATCCATAATGCATAAGACACATCAGTATAACTTATATGAATTCAAATCATGCAATGAACATAAGGAAATGATCAAAATTATGAGATTTTAATTGAATTTTCTAAGACAGTCTATACATCCCAACTGTACCATTCATACAGTGGTCTCTCCTTACATTATATAGACTCTTATTAACTTACCCAACTAATTTGCATTGGTTGGATGACCTAGTTAAGGTTAAAACATCCTAAATCTGCTTTCCCTCCTAAATGCAGCTAACCGTTGGAATTTAAATATTTGAATTTCCAACTTACAATTTATTGATTTTATCACTTATCATCTATCAAATGTTATTTCTAATTGCTTATAGGACCTAATTGACCCAAAATAATCAATTTAGACCCCTTTTGGCACTACTGGCCACGCTTACATCAATTTTGGTCCTAGGTCCTTTATTAGGATTTTAGGACATAACACCTTTTTATTGCATTCTTCATTACACAGTGCTATTATTGGCTTCAAGATCTCCCAATTAACTTGGAGAGATGTTTCCTTGGTGTCCTCCTTCCTGCTCTAAATGTTAGGTGTCCTCAGACCCCTAGCTACCCTTGCATGACATCCTCAACACATTACTTAATCCAATGGAAAGTTGATTGCAAAACCAAAAAACACTAATCCACTTGACAAAAGCACAATCTCAAACAATGACGCTATGTTAAAATGCCTCAAAATTTACAGTAGGTAGAATACCAAAAGTCTCTCTCTCTCTCTCTCTCTCTCTCTCTCTCTCTCTCTCTCTCTCTCTCTCTCTCTNACTCTCTCTCTCTCTCTCTCTCTCTCTCTCTCTCTCTCTCTCTCTCTCTCTCTCTCTCTCTCTCTCTATTAATAGAAGTAGAGGCAGCGAAGGTTTATAACTATTTTTAGCTCTATGAAAAGAAAGAATGGTCACCATATTCGCCGACTTGATATCAGGCTTTGAGTGATTATATAACATTATTTTGCAATTTATAGAAAGATCCTAAATCAAATAGATTAATGTCACTCATCAATAAAAACATATTGTTTCTCTCCTACATCAAAGTTGATGTAGAGGGACTTCTCTATTATTGTAGAATCTATTGCTACAGATTTAAGATTGACCATTTCCTTCAACAAATTTGATCCTTCTGCAACCCAAAATTCATCATCCTGGAAGGAGTGTCATGTTTAAGCAGCGTAGGAACTTCTTTAGAACTCATTCATTGTATTTCTCTCCCATTGTCCTAGGTATAGACAAACACAAACACTAGAGATCTTAGGATAAATGGGTGCTCTGATACCAAGTTTTAGAGGAGAGAGAAAATAACAAAATATTTGATAGATTATTCATTAGATTGGTGGACATTTTATACAAAGTATTCTAAGGTTATTTGGTGGTTACATAACCAACCACATTAGTGTTTGCACATCAACAATGTAATATATCATGATTATGCCAAGAAAAAAGAGATAAAATATCCACCCCAATCATCAAATAGGCCCACTTAACATATATAGCATCAAAATATGTGTACACTTGCAAGTTGGAAATATAGTTTGACTTTGATTTATCAGTAGAAGTGCCTCTGCGAGGCATTCCAGAACACCACTCTCTTGGCGTCGCCGCTCTGCCTCTCCTCATGGTAGGAGGGCCTCAGCTTCCGGATGGCCTCCTGTGCTTGCCTCTACTATTGCTCAGCCTTCGGCCACTATTCTTGTTTGTCCTCCCACCCCTTCTGATAAGATCCCCTGCCTGGCTCTTGCTATTTCTCCCAGGCGGGAGGAAGGAGAGATGGAGAAAGATACTGAAGATGGGTGGTCGCCTCCCGACCAGAGCCCTGGACCTAATGTGTGGGGCAATCCGCCAGATATAGATCCTCCACCCTCTTCTGCTACTGCTCTCGCAGCTTAAGGGCTTTGCTTTTATGTCTTTTTTTTTATGAATAGCTTTTTTACTCTGGCTTGATGCCAAGTGACTTCGCGGGGTGATTTTTTATCCCCCAGGATTTTTTTGTGAATATTGTACTTTTTTATACATATTAATAGTAAAGGCCTCTATTCATCAAAAAATACCAAGACATGTTGTTTGTAGCCATCATTTTCTAGTGGATGAAAATCTCTTGCCTACATCATCCATGTTCAATATTTTTTATTAAAGGAAAATTGGTTTTGAAGGGTCTATAAACCCTAAACAAAACAAGAAAACCAACTGATAGATCCGAACACTAATTGTCAGTAAAACAACATAAGACAAAAAGACACAAAATAGGGGAACCAGGCCCCAAATAACTTATAGAATCTTTACCACACTATCATTATTTTGCATGGTTTCTTCATTAATACTAAAAACCTTATTGACTATGTTGTCAATTGGGGTAATCACCTTAACTTTGCTCCTTAATCTGGTTGCAAGTATGGGCACAAATCTTTCTCTTTCTACTTTTTAACCACACCTTTTTCCTCAACAATGTATTTATCCTTCTTAACTAGACTTACAGAAGGAGAGGCAAATCTACCTTTAGATATAACCTGTAAAGCTTCCTCCCGTTCATCTAGTTTCTTGAGGCCCTCTATGGTCTTATCCATGGTCAATTTACTAACAATAACAAGAACTGCTCTTAGCTTGTCCTGAATCACATTCGTGTTGTCCTCCATATTATGAATGCATAGCTAATGATCTTTATTAAGATCTTTGATGCCCTTAGATAAAGCCTAGGTACTAACCATGATATTGTCAAGAATCTGGTTCAAAGGAGACAAGGTAACTTTATCCTTCAAAGCATTAATTTCTAGAACCATCCACAAGAACCAAGCATTCTAACTCTTCATCATATCTTTAACCTTTTTATTAATATTATAATTATCCTTAACCAATGGCCTCTTCTCTATTGGGGTATCCTTGCCCACATCAAGATGAATTCCTATATCCACATCATAGATGCACGGAGGTTGAGAAATATGGGAAATAGGGGCGACATCATTATGGGGATTCAATTTAGATTTTTTTACATGGGAAATTTCCTCCACTTTACCGGAAGAAAAAGAATTAGATTTACCTTTCCCCTTTTTGCTAATACCAGGGTTTGGAGAATTGGGAACAAAACCATTTGAGGGGTGTAATCATATTCATTATCATCAGAAAGAACAATTATCTTATGGGCAGAGGAGGTATACTAGGGGAATTTTTTATTATACAAATGAAAGACCTCCTCGTCATCAGAAGAATATTCCTCTTGGTTAGAGGAGGAATCCCATAATGAACCCTAAAATTCTTTTTAAACTCAATGCCTATTTTGGAAGGTGAGATTTTCTCTATATAAAAAACCATAGAATGTTCCATTATGAGTAAAATCAAACCCTTGTGAGGGTTAGGGGAAGCATAGTTTTTGGCATAGGCTTGTCGACTATGAAACAAAGAAAGAAAACAAATGAAAAGGAAAAGAGATGCATTTTTTTTGTGCCTAAAATGGTTAAGGATCACAAAATGGTAACTGAATATACTACAAAACTTTCCATCTAGGGTGAGTTGCCTCATAATTACCTTTTGCACGCCAACATTGCATGCCAAATGCAAAGAACCTTTTGGATGTGGGTGTTCACCCTTTCATCATTTGGAGTGGCCACGAATGTCATGTAATCAGTATCATTTCAAACCCAAGAAAATCCTTTTTGCATATTAAAAAGTGTGCACCTAAAATCTATCCAATGGGTGTGCACACTACCAGCTTTTCAGGGAACCAGGGATGTTGCCTGACCACTATCATTTGCAACCAAAGTAAGTGCTGTCTGCAAATCCCTAGAAGTGTGCTAAAAATAATGCTTCCTATAAGAAAAAGGGAAGCGGGGAAACCGACCTTGAACATGTGACAAATTAGATACCATCCAAAGACCGCATAGAGTGCATTCCCCACAACGCAATCCCAAACTCTTTGATCCATTCCACAAACGAATGATTGAGATATGCAACGGAACCTTGGTTGGGCATCTAAAGATAGTGCAACAAGAGTATGAATTGAATAAAAAATCCATCTCAGAGACCTGTACAATGGGCTCCGCCAAAAGCACCGATATATTTGTCAAAAAATTAATCAAATAGAGAGTTGTTCTCCGTCTTCACTCTTCCCTCGTCAACGAAAGCAAAAGATGCCACCAAATGATGCTCTCTTATTCGCGTGAAAGCTTTTTGTTCATTAGATTTTAATATTCTAACGTTTTCCGCAGCACACAGACAAGAATCTGCTTCAGAAATATGCTGGTTTTAAATACCTGATTCCAAGGGCAAATCAAAACCACGGGCTGCCTAACACTGATTCCTCCTCTGCTGCCCGAAAATATTATACACGTATTTCCAAACGGCGCACAAAGCAACTTGGTCAATACGACACCGACAAGTCGGGTGTTATCTTGCTTGGAAGGTAAGCGGGCGGTGCAAATTCCTATTGTGCTACGTCTGTTATTTTACTTTCCCTTCGACGATGATGATTATTTTATTGATAGGGTTTGTATGATTATAATATTGTTAGGGTTTGTACAATTTTTTATTGTTAGGGTCTGTGAACAAACTGCGGCACAGAGAGAGATGAGCGAGGAGCCGGAGCCTGGTGGTAAGGAGAGAGAAGCGATGAGGATCTGGACTAATGGCTTGCCAGGGTTTTTCAGTCCGTGCACATATTTTTACATGCTGATTTTAGCGACGCTATTAACTTCTTCAGTGGTGATGAAATGATTGCCCATGGCGGCTTCGGAAGCGTGTACAAAGAACATGTTCAAGTTCCGATCAGGACAGAAAAGAGTAGCAATCTGAAGTGATTAGAAGCAGTAAGCTTGCCCACCATTGTATTGTCAAGTTTGGCTAGTTTTTGGTGTGATGCAAGAAAAAGTGTCGAAGGCTTGTCGTCTACAAATTAGTCGCCAATGGAAGTCTCGATAAATACGTATTCGAGGATCCCAAGGGTCCTCTGGTTTGGGGTCGGTGATACAGCATAACCTGTGACATAGCCAGTGACATAGAGAATGTTCTCGCGAGAGAGATGGAAATTGACAAGTTCGAATTTATTTCTTGCCATGTTCTGTGAATTGCTACGTTAGACTCAGCTGTAAAATGCTGAAACAACTACTTGCCTTACACAAACTGATGGGTCTAAAGCGCCTGGAGATCATTGAGTACCCCAACATAGAAAATTTCCCAGATGGATCTGGCAAGGGGGAAGTTAACAAACTTGCGTCTGGAGACATTTTCAGTGGTCAATAGTTGAAGAGAGAGCACTGCCTTCACTTAAAATATTTACAATTATGAATTGTGAAGCAAGCTTTTGGAGTACTAGGTCATGGAATTGCCCGTAGTAAGCCACAGTATTCCGAATTGCGAGAATGGGTTTGGTGGTTGTATGGAAATCAGAAAATGATAGATCCAGTAGATGAAAAGGTGGGTTTAATTTTGAATACTAAGGAAATGAAGCAATTGATGATCGTGGGCTTATTGTGTTCTCATCCTGATCGGAATACAAGACCAAGGATGGAACAAATGGTGAATATATTGAATAAATGGACAGCTGGTGAAAATCGGAAAATCGATGAACATTTCAGATGATTTCAATGGTAGTCATTTTGTCTCCACAATTTCCCACCGTTAGATTGTAAAATTTAGCTTGGGCTCTTTCATATGGAAACGCCGATGGTGTAATAAATATGTCTTGTATTAATCGAGATTATCTATCTCAAATTGGCTGACCATAGGATGTTGGGCAGATATATTTCCATGGTATTCTCAAGTTCATCTCATGTAGATGGATTATTCTTAAATCAATCTTATTTTGATGGTCAAAGGTAATTTTTGGTCTAGATCATTTCTTTTTAAATGAGAAAAAAAATTTACTGTTCATAGTTTGAGTGTTGGATGGTGTGATAGTTACATAGAGTAATGTTGATGGAACAATAGTGTAAGGATTCATTAGGAGGAAAACCACTTTTGTGCCAAAAATCCTTATTCAGATCTTGCACAAAGTTTCATTTATTATGCTTCAAAATTTCTTTGGACTTATTCAATAATTCTCTCTTTTAGTTCTATTTTGGTATAAATTTATATAAAAATATCTTTAGTCAAAAATTTTTGGCTATATTGTATGGTCTTACTTGTTTCTTGAGAGTAATAATTTATAAAATACTGTGAACAAATGGTGCTTTAACAATCTATGTGTTGATTCAAATACATTGGTTATTTTGGTCAAGAGTTTCTCTCGACATAAACAGCTAATATATTAACTCAATCATAGTGACTATTTGTAGAAAAGCTAATAAGATTGGTCTACAATGCTATTAGAAGAATCATGACAACCTTGCTTGTAACCTTTAAAATGTGAAAATATATATTCTCATGGCTATAGAATAGGAAAAATCAAAATTGTGGACTATAGAGACCATTTAAAGCCCAAAAATTATTCCCAAGTTGTTTATACTTCAACATATTTCTAGTATACAAAACTCTTAAATCTGCACAATTTATAAGAAAGGTTTGAGGCTTGACTCAATTCTTTGATGAATGCTCAGTAAAGGGCATGAGTTATGCAATGCAATACCATGATCACTTTTAGAATCTACACAGTATAATTACGCTTATTGATTTGAATGTGTATATTATTTTCATGAGTGGAGAGTGCAAGATGGTGAAGGGGGGACTATTTTACTTACAAAGGTGTACTTAATTAGTCCACTTCAAGTAAATAAGTAAGTGTATTGTCATTGATGTTACACATGTATTTACACTTGTGTAGTGATGTTACACAAATGTGTACATTCAGACCGAGCACAGTTGGTGAAATAGAATAAGTTGTTCTAGTGTTGACCGAGTTCAGTCTGGTACTGAAGAAGTTCAGTGTTGACCGAGTCACTCAGGCATTTCATTCATGGTCGGGCATTCAGTGGCAACCGACTAATAGTGATTTATATTCTATAATTAATTGGTTATATGAGGCTGGCTGAATTGTGATGTATTATTTAGAAGTATATTCAAGCTGACTTGACAAGGCTTACCATATATATGAAAGGTCAAGTTTGGATTGAATGTGTGGAAGTACAAGTGCAAAACTGCAAGCAGAAGTGTGTAATTCTATGATATGAGGAGTGAAGGATAAATCATATAGGATTTTGATTGAGTACAGATTAGTGATCACTCTAAGCTACAATAGAATATCTGATCAACAAGGATCTAGTCATAATTAGAACAGAGATCTAAATCAGCAAAGATAGTTGCTTACACATACAGGTCAATTCATTATTACTCTCTAACAATTGTAGGAGTGATATAAAATCTCTTAACATAGTAGACTTAATAGTATTTTTGTAAATCCTCTCACAAGGTAGCATTTCTATGTTGAAGTGTTGAAGACCTCTAACAAGGCCACTCCTCACAGGGTGATTGAATCCTTTAACAGGGTCACAACTAACAGTGTGTTATTATAACCTTTAACATGGTTGGCTCTTAATAGGGCTCACTTCAGAAGTGTGAAAAATAGTAACTAGTTATATTGGTGGTTTTCCCCATATTGGGTTTCCACGTTAAATCTTGGTGTCACCTATGTATATGTTATTTGTTTTATGCTTTATGTTTATGCACTTAAAGTATAATTGCATTGGATATTATAAAGATTTCTTTGACACCCGATCTACAGAAGAATATCTTAATTAATTGAGTAATAGTGCTAAAGTATTTAAGACATCTAAGGGACAAAGGATTTGTTTTGGAGTAACTAATTCACCCCTCCCCTCTCAGTTACTTATCTCATTTCCAGCAATTGGTGCCACAGCTTCAAGTGCTTTCAAAGAAGGTTTCAAGACCTAAGCTAAAGATCAGAGATATCTTACAGAAGGGAGATCCCAAAGCTAAACAAAGACAACTTCCTAGCATGACAAGAGTTGATGAAGTTACATCTATCTACTATCGGAGATGCTAGTTTGCAATTTTTGGAAAGAAAATATGTGGAACCAACAGGGACTATGACTATGGAACAGATGATGGAACGGAAGCTTCATAACATTATGATGTTTGATACAGCTACTTCACTCAGCTACTTAGAATTTGATGAAGTAAATGACTGCCCTACAACCTATGATATGTGGAAGAAATTACAAGACATTCACAGAGGAGATGCAAATGTAAAGAGAGCCAAAGTAGAATGTCTAAGAGGACAATTTGACCAGATGAAAATGAAAGAAGGAGAAGACATTACAAGATACAGTGAAATAATCAAGAAGATTGTGAGTGTCATAAGAGATGTAGGTGGAATAATTGAAGATACAATAGTGGTCAGCAAGGTACTAAGAACTTTACTTCCTATCTATGCTATTAGAGTTTCAACTATTCAAGAGATGAGGTGCAATAAAGATATAACTCTGGATACATTAGTGGGAAGGATTACAAATTTTGAGCTGGACAACTTTGACAATTACTCTCCTAGCTCTAGCAATATTGAGTCTGCATTCAAAGCTAAATTAAACCTTGGTAAGATGGATAGATACTCAAAAGGGAAGCAGATTGAAAGTGACAGTGATGATGAATCTGATGATGAAGATCTTGACATCATTGAAGAATTACTTGCAAAAATAGCTGCAAAAGGAAAATACAGAGGAAAGATACCATTGATTTGTTTTTCATGCAATGAGGTTGGTCACATTGATGGAAAGTGTCCAAAAAAAGAAGACAAAGATGAGAAAAAGTTCAACAAATTGAAAGGCAAGAAATATTTCAAGAACTACAAAAGCTACAAGGATAAAGGTAAGAAGTCTTGTTATATTGCTAAAGATTTTGATAGTGATGAAGAAGGAGATGAAATGGTTTATATTGCTATTAAGGATGAGTCAGATGAAGAATATGAAAAGACAACACTTTTCTCACACATTAATAAAAATGACACATGGATAATTGATAGTAGTTGTTCTCATCACATGACTAGTGATAAGACAAAATTTGAACATCTTGAACACTATGATGGTGGGAGTGTTAGTTTTAGGAATGATTAACCTTGCCCTGTAAGAGGAAAAAGTTGCATTATTCTGACAGAAGGAATCAAATGTGATAATGCTTATTGGGTTGAAGGATTGAGGAGAAATCCACTCAGTGTAGCATAGCTAAACAACATTGGCTTCAAGGTAGAATTCATGAATGGTAAGGCCAAGCTCTTGGATGGTAAAGGGAACCTAGTTGGAACTGGAAAGCAAACAAAAGGTAATCTATTCTATCTTGATCTCACTGAAGGTTCATGCTTTATTGCCCAAATATAAGAAAGATGGTTATGGCATAAAATCCCGTGTCATGTAAATTTTGATAATCTGGTAAACATAAGCAAGAACAAGAAAGTCAGAGGTATTCCTATTTTGAAGAAACCTGAGTTAGCAATACACAAACAATGTCAAACTGGAAAGATGAGTAAGACAAGTTTCAAAAGAAAAAAATATAATACTGATGAAGTCTTGGAATTGGTACATAGTGACCTATGTGGACCAATTGGAACAACAAGCTATACTAGAGAGAATTATTTTATTCTATTTATTGATGATAATTCTAGAATGATGACTGTCATGTTTCTCAAAGAGAAATCAGAATCTTTTCAGAAACTCAAATGGTATCTTGCAAGGGTTGAAAAGGAAATAGGAAAGAAACTAAAATGCCTAAGATCTGACAGAGGAGGACAATTCATTTCTAATGAGTTTACTGAATTATGTAATGAGAGAGGAATCAAAAGACAAGTATCTGCACCTGATACACCACAGCAAAATGGAATAGAAGAAAGAAGAAACAGATCCGTCATGGATTGTGCCATGATTGAAAAGAATGTTGCTACTAAATACTGGAAGGAGGCCATCAACACTACAGTGTTCACCTTGAAGCAAGTTCAACTGAAGAAAGGTTGTAAATAGACACCTTTTGAATTATGGTATGGCTATAAACCTAATGTTCATTATTTCAAAGTATTTGGAAGTAGATGCTACATGTTGAAGGAAGCAAGAAATGGAAAACTAGATGCAAAAAGTGATGAAGGAATATTCCTAGGCTACTCATGTAAAAGCAAAGAATACAAATTTCTGAATCTTACTACTCATAAAGTCATAGAAAGTGTACATGTCAAGATTGATGAGTTTGCAGAAAAATGTGAAGAGAAGAGTAGTAAAGAGCCTGAAGACTACATGAAATTTATGTATCATGAACCTGATATTATACCTATGAATCAAGTAATGGTGATTGGTCAGAAGAGCTGTCGACCACTAAATATACTAGCACAAACTGTGCAACCCGAGTTGCAAAATGTGCAATCTAAGCTACTAGTTGAAGAGACCAAGTCATAGACAGAGGGAACCGAGTCACAAATAGAGGGAAGAAAGTAACAGACAGAGGGAACCAATTCTCAGATAGAGGAACCCAAGTACTTTCAAAATATGTTAGAAGGCATCATGCACCTCAGAAAATAATTGGAGATCAGATAGAAGGTGTAGTGACAAGGAGAAAACTCAAAGGTACAGGTGTACGAAGTGAATTTGAACCTAGAACTATTAAAGATTCATTGAATGATGGAAGTTGGTTAGAGGCAATGAATGAAGACATTGAGAAGATTGAGAAGAACAAAACTTGGACTCTTGTGCCTAGGACAAAGGACAAGAATGTGATTGGAACCAAGTGGGTTTTTAGAAATAAGATGAATGAAAATGGTAAAATTTCTAGAACCAAGGCCAGAATAGTTTGTAAAGGATATTATCAAGAAGAGGGTATTGACTATGGAGAAACTTTTGCTCCTATTGCAATACTTGAAGGAGTCAGAACTCTTCTAGCATATGCTACACATAAAGGATATAAAGTATATCAAATGGATGTGAAATCTACATTTATGAATGGAATCCTAGAAGAAGAAGTCCACATTGAACAACTTGAAGGATTTTTTGATCCTAGTAGAAAGAATATGGTTTGCAAGCTACATAAATCATTGTATGGAATGAAGCAAGTTCCCAGAGCCTGGTATGAAAGATTGCATAGCTATTTAGTATGTACTAGATTTCAGAGAACCAATGATAACAATAGCCTATACATCAAAGAAGGATCACAAATTAAAATAATGTTAGCATAGATATTTGTTGATGATAGATTATTCAGTGGTTATGATGACCTATGCAAAGCATTCTCTGTAGCTATGAGTAAATAATTTGAGATGTCTATGTTTGATGAGATCAAATTCTTTGTTGGATTACAAGTACATCAAATGAAGGATACTATCTACATTAATCAATCAAAAATATCAAGGAGATACTTAATAAATTTGGTATGGAAGATTCCAAACCTATTGGAACACCCATGTGTACTGGAAAAAAATTGTCTAAGGATGGTGATTCAAAAGAGGTAGATCAAACCAACTACAGATCCATGATTGGAAAATTGCAATATGTTACTCATGCCAGACCTGATATTGTGTTGGCAGTTGGTATTGTTGCAATATTTTTAGCTAATCCTAGAGATAAACATCTAATGGAAATCAAAAGAATTCTAAGATATCTAAAGGATACTGAAGACTATGGTTTATGGTATAAGAAAGGTGGAAACTTTGATTTAAAGGCATTCACTGATGCTGATTGGGATGGAAGTGTCAATGATAGGAAAAGCACTAGTGGTGGAGCTTTCTTTCTTGGAAAGAGGATAGTGTCTTGGACTAGCAAGAAACAAAATTGTATCTCCTAGTCTATAGCAGAGGAAAAATATGTTGCTGTAGTAGTGAACTGTTCAAACATCATATGGGTCTAGCAGTTGTTATCAGGAATGAAGGAAGAAGTAAAAGAATCAGTTATTATCTGCTATGACAATACTAGTGCCATTAACATTTCAAAGAATCCTATGATGCACACCAAAACCAAGCATATAGAAATAAAGTATCATTTTTTGAGGGAATTGGTACAGAATAAAGAAGAAAGGTTGGAATATGTGAACACCAAAGAACAAGTTGCAGACATATTCACCAAACCTTTACCTAAGGATGCATTCTTGTATCTTAGAGGAAAGCTAGGGGTGCTTCCCCTAATTGAAGCTCGCTAAAATACAGTTTAGTGATGCATCAACCCAAGCGACAGTGAAGATCTATCAGTTGATGCAGGTACATAAGAGGACATTGTAGATGAATCAGTACATTTAGGTACATTACAATTACAAAGTGCAATAGTACTAAATATTGGTATTTGAGAAGATGGAGTCTTATAGAATAAAGATATGTAACTTATGGAGTCTTATAGAATAAAGATATGTAACTTATGGAGTCTTTTGCATCTGTTGTCAAAGAGGGAGAGTTTTCTATAATACATAAGAATAAGATAAAAGAGGGAGATTTTGCTATAATATAGATAATACTATAAGAGGGAGATTTTGATGTCAGAGGGAGTTTCTAGATAAAAATCTAAATGAATTTAAAGAAATTAATGAAAAAATTATACTGCTCTACAATTCTTTGTATTATGACATGTTGTGTTTCTATCAATGCCAAAGAGGGAGATTATTGAAGACAATTATTCAATTGTGTATTGTCATTGATGTTAGACATGTATTTACACTTGTGTGGTGATGTTACACAAATCTCTACATTCAGACCGAGCACAGTTGGTGAAATAGAATAAGTTGTTTTAGTGTTGACCAAGTTTAGTCGGGTAATGAAGAAATTTAGTGTTGACCGAGTCACTCGGGAATTTTAGTCATTGTCGAGCATTCAGTGGCAGCCAAAAAATAGTGATTTATATTCTATAATTAATTGGTTATATGAGGCCAACTAAATTGTGATTTATTATTTAGAAGTATATTCAAGCCGACTTGACAGGGCTTACCATATATATGAAAGGTTAAGTTTGGATTGAATGTGTGGAAGTGCAAGTGTGAAAGTGCAAGAAGAAGTGTGGAATTATATGATATGAAGAGTGAAGGCAAAATCAGATAGGATTATGATTGAGTACATATCACTCAAAGCTGAAATAGAACATCTGATCAGCAAGGATCTATTCATAATCAGGACAGAGATCTGAATCAGCAAAGACAATTGCTTACACATACAGGTTAATTCATTGTTACTCTCTAAGAATTCTAGGATTGATCTAAAATCTCTTAATAGAGTAGACTTAACAGTCCTTTTGTAAATCCTCTCACAAGGTAGCATTTCTATGTTGATGTGTTGAAGACCTCTAACAAGGCCACTCCTCACAAGGTGATTAAATCCTTTAACAGGGTCACGCCTAACAGTGTGTTATTGTAACCTTTAGCAGGGTTGGCTGTTATCAGGGTGCACTTTAGATGAGTGAAAAATAGTAACTAGTTACATTGGTAGTTTTTACCATATTGGGTTTGTTATCCAGAATTACAGCATACAGAAAAATAAACACAAATAGGAAAAGATTGCATTTTAGGGGTCTAATCAACACTATCTTTCAGGTATTGTTGATTAACATTTCATTATTGTATTCATTATCCGATTTCATTATTGTACTCTAAGTATTAATCACATTTCAAAATTTCAAATTTATAACTGATCATTACATTGTGCATTCAAACTGAATGTAGTATACAAGTGTCCGTTCATTTTTCATATTTCATGTCAATCAAAGAGTACATTTGCATAATAGAAAACATGATAGAAGTATGGAGTAGGGGTCCCATGCATTGCATTATTGTATGTTTGTTGTTAGTTGGTTGTCTGACAGGTCTTAGATCTCTAGGTTTAGGTTTTCATCTTCACTAAGTCTTTAGGGTTTTTCACCTGCATCATGAGTGAGAAAATGGTGTTAGATCCTGTATGAAACACAAACAACATACAACTACAATCAATTCTTTCAATGCTGCATATCTACCTAGCAAATTCAATGTAATAAGGAAATGTGCATCCACACTAAGTGAAAGACAGTATTAAAGAGACTTGTTTTTAAACATGAAACGTTTTACTATTAATGGTCATTCTGATGTATATTGTTCTTATTTTCAAAGCTAGATATCTAAATCAAAGGGAATTAGTGTTTTATATCTGAGAAACCTTTTTTTTAGATTGACATCAGCATGTTAGTTTAACAAACAAAAAAAAACAACTCAACATTCACGAATGAGTGTCATCTCATATGACACTCACACACAAACATTAATTGGCTCATTTTGTTTGCTCACCTAACAGGTTGATTGGTGATGTGTGTGCAATAGGTGAGCAAGTAACTAAATGTAGATAATTAAAGAAATGCAATGGGTGTCATGAGCCCATGCTTGAACTTCACATAAGGCATTACATACAAGAAAAATGTGTGCATCACAAGAGGTTATAGTTCATGTAGATGCAGAAGAGGAGGATACAATGCATGAAGGATGATATAATGATGTTGTAGGAGACGCAGGGTCAATAAAGGGTCCTGAGAAGAGATATGCAGAAATGGAGGAGAAAATATTTACTATCATAATGCAGGATGAAATTGAAATAATGATGTTACAGTAAGTATGCAAATGCAGAAAAGACATGTGAATGAAAGTCAATTAGGGAAAATGCATGCTTAACAATCAATCATGTCATCATCAGTCTCATGTTATGAAGTGTTGTTGTTTATGTTTAGATAACAGTATGGTTTGCAAAAAAAAATGAAGATATATAACAAAATTTATAATCTGAATATGAGCTACAAATGAAAAACAATGTGCAAGAATTGGAGTAACAGTGTATTTATATGCTATCATAGAGTGTGCATTTATAGAAAATGGCTACATTGTGTCAAGTTGAGAGAAAAACATATGCATAAGCTGTTGGAATTAAACGAGTACATCATGTCAATATTGTTTAATGAGATAAGAAATTAATAGAGTGATATCTATTTCTACAAACAAATTAAAAGGAATACACACATTAAATAGTGATATCTATTTATGCATATGTTCATGAGAATGGAGAAAAAATGGGGTGTATTCGTGTTATGACTCTGAATCAACTGAAGGGTCAATGATGCTATGGTATTTCATTTCTTTAGAAAAGGAGGTCAAGTACAGTATCCATATGCCTGATGTGAATATGAAGTAATGTTCTATGCAAAGTATAAGGAAAACAATGCTATTCTAGTGTATTGAAATGTCAGTAACATGTGAGACCATCATCTAAAAACATGTTGTTATTAATACAGTGTGTATCCATTAACTAACATGCTGTTATTATTCATGTTTGAATAAAATTTAAAATTTAGTGTATGCAGGGGATGTGGTCAAGCAGATGCAGAGCAGGGGTTGTAAATGTTTGGGATGAGTTTCATGTTATAAATGTTTCCCATGGGAGTCATGATCCAGTGCTCGAACCCCATGGGTGATGATTTATATAAATTTAAACATACAGTGTATTTTGCACTAAGAGAAACTGCATATTCTAAAAATGTTCAGATAGTAATAATAAAAGTTCAGACAAAGGGTTACATTATGTTGCAGATTGAACATGTAATATGTTTGGTCTAGTAAAAGAAGGCTCACAGCTTCATCAAAATCCAAAGGGTGAAGGTGTCATTTTTTATGATAGTATAGTAGTGGTCCAAAAGACATTACTGTCAGACTTCAAAGAAAGCATTGAATAGAGCTAACAGAAGGAAACATTAAATGGAGTCTATAGATGACAAAGGATAATTTCTCAACAAAAGAATGACAAGCTTGCATATGTTTCAAGTTTACATTCAGAATAACACAAAAGAGCCATGTGGGTATCCCAAGTTTGTTGTTGTTCATCAAACACACAGTTTGCAATAATGAAGAGGTTAGTAACAGAGAGCAACTTAAAGTAAACATAGGGTTTCATGGTACAAAGTAAAGCTACATGGCGGAACTCCAAGTGAAACAACCCAAGTTCAACATATAGATAACTAAAATGTAACCTATATTTTCTGTCAGAGATGTAAATCTTTTAAGAACCCAGAAAGATTGGAGTTATTAAAACCCAAGATCTTAACTAAATATGCAAAAGTTCACAGTGGTTGACTATAGTAATGCATTTATTTCAAGTAAAGATGCAGAGAATGAGTCAAGAGTTACTTATCTAGTATTACACATGTCAAACATGGTGGAGAAACAAATGCAAAAGAGTTCCATGTACCATGGGTGAAGACTAGTTCAAAAGGATGAAGGTCGAGTTCAACAAAACTCAAAGTAAAAGGAAAGAAAAGCTCAACATGTTTTGACAACCCGAGCTCTTCAAGTTGCAACTCTTTGAAAACCATAGTTTAGACTCCCACTTCTTCAAGCTTCAGTCCATTGTACACTGTAAGCTTGGAATGAGTCTGAAGCTATCGATGAAATATGCCAAGTTTCAAGACTGAGTTCATAAAACATAACTCCACATCTTTCAACCACAACTCAGACTTAATCCAAGCTTACAGTGGTTTAACTCAAAGTTCAAAGCCCATTAATCATGGAGTTTGTCGGGCACTGTTAAGGAAAGAAAAAATCAACATGTATTGATAGCCTAAGATCTCAAACCCAAGTTATCAGACCCGTTCAAGCATGGAGAGGCCAAGTTAAAACTATAGAGGAGGCACCATATGTCATGGCTTAAGATTCAGAAGAGGCTACAAAAGTTGCACCAAGATCCTGAGCTCTTCAAGTTACAAATGGGTGCCATGTGTCACCATAGAGTGAAAGCTACGGTCAAGACTCACAATCTACATAGAGCCCGAGCTCTTCATCTTTAAAAGTGCAACACAAAGAGACCCAAAAATCTATCATTCTTTAAAATAAATCCATAGAGACAATGCCATACTTTATGGCATACATTGTTGTAACTCACGAAAAAGCCCAATTTCATAGCAAGAATCCCAATCTTCTTAGCTTGTCCAAGTTGTAGATACAATGCCATACATCATAGCATCAAGTTCTAGATTCAAACCACAAGCATGGTGGCACATTAGAAAGCCCTAAAATTTACCTCCATAACCAAATGCAAATGAGATGTGAAAACATTATGCAGTGTTTTTACAAAATTTTCAAGTCTGCTGACAAAGAAATTCAATGCCCTATTAGTTGCAGTGCCTCAAAATTATCCAAGAAATGCCATGAAAGTACCTTGAGTGCCATGAAAGATAGAGATAGTTCACAGTGGGTATGGTCATGTCAGTTATGAGTTGTGATCGAGTATGGAGCTAGAGTTAGCTTAGCTATGACATTGGGCTTTGTTATGGGGTTAGGTTTTTTTTTTTAGACTATGGTGTCAGGTTATGTTGTGAGTTAGGTTATGTATGTAATGGGATTTATGTATTTTGGATTAGTTTTGATGATCTTTTAATTTATTTTGTAATAAGTTGGTAAATTATGTAGAAGGATGTAAGTCTTTTATACACCAACTTTAGGGGCTAGATCTAAGGCTTAAATGTGGGCACTTATTAATCCTTAAGATTAGTAAATTTCTATTTTGGAGGGTATTTTGGAGTAAGGAGTGATTTTAGAAATTGGCTTCATGAGCTATATAGCTGAGCTCTTGCTTCATTAGTAGGGGGTTCAAAATTTGGAGAGAAGAGATTTCAGTGAAATATTTTGTTCCTATAGCCTTTTTAATGCATTTTGGACCTATTTAGTTCATGTTGAGTATCAATTTTGTGCAAGAGGATGCATGTATTCCTTTCCATTATTCTTAAAATCATTCATGTAACTACCCATAGAATTGGATAAGAATAAAGCTGGCCCATTTCTGATACATCTTGTTATGATGTTTTTTTATCAATCCTATTCAATTTTCTGCATTCAAGTGTAGTATATCTATAACATAGATTAGTGAATTATATTGATTCCTATTCTAGGTTGCAGAATATAAACTTTTTCTAAATTTGCATGTCTGTTGATAGGAGTATTACTATTTGTGGTGAAATCCCTAGTAGTGACTTTCAAGTTAGCCTATGTATTGTACAGTGAATGATTTTGGAGAAAATCATTACGGTTTGTCAAGTGAATGTTAGTTTAAACCTTTGAGAAATCTAAATATTATTTGGTGTATCACCCTCTCAAGTTTTATTCATTTAGTTTTAGTTAAAATTTCTCCCTTTTTTTCCAAAAAATTAAGAGAAAGAATAGGATTATAGATACCCAAATCCAATAGGGGCTGGCCTAAAATCCAGAGACTCCTTCTAAATCAGATTCCACCCACAACTCGAGAAGGTTTCCATTGTTAGGATAGAATAATGTTAATCCCTAATGCCTTAGTTGGGGTGGTATTCCTAAACCTTAACAATTTTTGGCACGCCCGGTGGGACTCTTGTGATACATGAACAGAATCCAAATAAGGAGTGGAAAAGAATTTGAGTATTTGCAGTTATCACATAACAGGAGAGGCAGAACTTTGCAGAGAGAGCCTAGAGGTCCAAAAGAGCTCTCCTTCCAGTCTCTAGCAAGGGTTAGGAAGCCACGAAGACCAAGGAAAAGAAGGTTTGAGAGAAGTTTAGCTCCTCCCACTTAATACACTAATTTACCTAATTCAGATCAAGAATCTTCAGAAAGTCCTCTAACATTTCAATTCCAAGTTGTTCTTGAGAAACCATCAAAAGAAGGACCACCATCATCTTCAAGTTCTGCTGCAGCATCACCAAGAATGGCTAGAAGACTACCTTTTGTGCCATTTGATCAAGGGAGCCCTTTGAGGATTGCAAATCATAACAACATGTCATTGGAAGCCTTAAAAGGATTGCCATCTTTCAAGGGAGAAGGACAAACAAGAACTATTAAGCAAATTAAATATGTTGCTTCTCTTTGCAATGTGCATCATATCACAGAGGAGGATGTAGCTTTGAGGTTATTAGCTGCAACATTGAAGGGAAAAGCATTGGAATGGTTCCAAACCCTCCGAGTTGGATCAATTGCTACATGGGATGCATTAGGTGAGGAATTGTCTAAATTTTTTGAAGATAAATCTGACAATATTTCTTTGCTGGAACAACTAACTACTATTAAAAGGGCTCCACAAGAAGAGATGAGTGATTTCAATATCCAATTTCAAAAGACTTGGAATAGGATACTTTCCATGGTAAGACCCTCTGATGAATATGCATTTTTATACTTCCTTAAAAGTCCAAATAGTGACATTTCAGTTATGATCCAATCTATGGGGGGAACTTCTTTACCTTAAGCTTTTGAAATTGCAATTAGGGAAGAAAATAGAATTATTCAAGTAGGTAAGATATCTCCTAGGCCACCTATGCCTTTCTTTCCTAGCATCCAATCCAAAATTCCATTGATTACCCCACCTTTGTCTCCATTACCATCTTATAAAAATGAGGAGATAATGCCCGTTGCCCCTTCCAATGAGTTGCAAAGCATAAAAGACAGCCAACAAAAGATAGATAGCTTATTAAAAACCTTTGGAAATGAGTTGGTAAACATTAAAAGATAGAAAGCTCAAGGAAATCCAATAGCCCATACGCAAAACCAGTTTGCTAGTTCTTCATCCCAACAACCTAATCAACCAACTTACCAATGTAACAAGCAGCAATACCAAGGAAATAACAATGCTAATAGGCAAAATTGGAACCAAATCCCTTATAGACCTTATAATAATGCACTTCTTAATATTGTTAGGGATATTTTTCCTAACCAAAATAATCTTGTTGCTGATTATGAATGGTGCTATCCTTGTGGACAACCCCACAATTATTCTAAGTGCACTAATGGAGTGCTTAATCAAGCCCTAATGGTTAAAAGTGTGATTAATTCACAACCTACTGCATCTAGTGAAGAGACTCAACAATAGTTAGACCTAACTTCTCTAGACACTACATTTTTGAATTAGCAAGTGCAAGAGTTTTGTGGAGTGAGTAATGATTAACTTGTATCAGAAAACACAAGAGCCAAGAAGAGAGCTCTAGAATTAGAGCAGTCAGCTGCTAAGATTGTTGCCACAACTCAATCACCACCCATTCCTCCTATTTATATTCTAAAGGACCATTCCACTCTTGCGAACAGAGAACAAAAACATCAAAGGTAGGCGGATCAGACCATTGGTAAATCACCTCTAAAGGTACATTTTGTTGTTCCCTATAATATTATTGATAATATGAAGAAGATGAATTCTTCTATTTCTATGTGGATTCATTAGCCATTCTAGGGAAAGCTGATTTATTGAAGGAAGAGTTGTCTAAAGGGATAGAAAGCTATTCATCAGCCTCCTAGAGTGGTTATGGATAATTCAGAGCCCTCTAAAGTTTAGGAAACAATATCTAAAGAAGAAAAGAATCCTGCTAAAGTGTAGCAACTAGCAGCACAAGTGAGTAAAAGGATTGCATATTTGAAGCAATTAGTAGCAATAATAGATAAAATCTGGAAAATGTGCAAAAGACAACAGAAAAGGAAGGTAAGAAACCCACAAATAATAAGCCTCATTATTTTTATGTTTCTTTGATCATTGGAAACAAATTAGTGTATAATTGTATGGTAGACAGTGGTGCAACTAGCATTGTCATGCCAAAGAAAAGTTGACTTGTTGGATTTAAAGTATGAACCTCTTGAGAAAGGAGTGGTCCAGCTTGAAGGTACTTCTATCAAGACCTTAGGGGTTGTTAAAAATACAAGCTTGACCTTACACTCATGTCCAAGTTTCTCAATTCCTCAAGATATTTATGTCATAGACCTGCCACCTTATTTTTCCCTATGTCTGTCAAGGGACATTACAACCAAAATAGATGGATATTTATAATCAGATTTCTCTCACCTGTATTTCAAAACTAGATATGGTACTAAGGTAACTATAAAATTAGAGTTATGGGCCAAGGATCACATGGAGCCTTATAATCCCAACCCTATTAATGCAAGTTGTGTGATTATGGATTCAGATGAGATTAATGATAATTCATCTTATAAAACACAAACTGAGGAGTATCTTGATATTGTTTTGGATGAATGGGCAACTAGAAATGATCAAGATTATGACATGTTTGATGTTGGTTTTGGTAACTATGTGATTTTGGAATATGATGTAGTTTTACCTAATCTTATAAAAGATCAAGGTTCTGAATCTAAATTATCTAACCAGCTATGGGACTTATATTTTGATGGATCTAGGAATAAAGATGGTGTTGGTGAGGGGTTATGTTAGTTTCACCTAATGGTGATAAATTTTATGTTGCATAGAAATTATCTTTTCCATGTTCTAGCAATGTGGCTAAATATAAAATTTTTATTCAGGGTTTAGAATGGGCAAGGAAAAGAAGAATCAAATGCTTGAGGGAATATGGGGACAATGAGTTAATAGTAAAATAGGTGAGAGGTATCAATGTTGTTAAAAATGATCTTTTGAAGTTGTACAAATCCAGAGTATATGATATTCTAGATGATTTTGATGCATTTAACCTCATTTCTATACCTAGGAGAAAAAATCAGCATGCTGATAGGTTGGCTGGTATTGGTGCATATGTTTCAATTACTAAAAATAAAGGATAGATCTTAGATCAGTCACATGTCAAAAATTTTATGAGGCCTTCCATCCCAGATAATGATATCAATTGGTAGGTTTTTAACACTAATGAACATATTTTAAGTTTTATGACTGAAACAAAAGATTTATCAGCTTCTAAAAATGGCAAACTCAGTCACCAAATGGAAGATCAAATAATTCAGCTGAAGACTAATAAGCTTCCAAAGGGATTGGTCAGCCTAGAGTCATCTTTTAACTTTGATGATCAATTGAGAATGAATAAAATCATCTTTTTGATCAAGGAAGATCATTATGCAGAGGTGGAGATATTCAGAGACAAGTATTTGAAGGTTGGTAAAAATAATTCCCCTGAAGAAAAATAATTTCTTATTGATTTATTAAGAGAATATAATGATGTGTTTGCATGGGATTATGCTTATTTGAAAGGATTTGATCCTCAATTAACCTAGCATACAATAGAAATAGAGCCAAATGCTATCCAATCGAACAAAGGAAAAGGCCTATTAACCCCAAGTTAGAGCTCTTAATGTTGAAAGAGCTTAATAAAATCATGGATGGTGGTATCATATTTCCTATCAAACACACATATCCTGAGTTTCCAATTTAGTACCAGTAAGGAAATATAATGGAGAGATAAGAATTTGTGTAGACTTTAGAGACCTTAATAGGGCATCTCTAAAAGATAGGCACCCTCTTCCATCCATAGAACAAATCTTACAATATGTCTCTGGTTCTGAAATATTCTTTCTTCTTGATGGTTATTCTGGCTATAACCAAGTACTAGTAAGAGATGAAGATCAATTTAAAATTTCTTTTACAACTAAATAGGGAACAGTGGCATAGGTCGGAGAATGCCATATGGTTTATCAAATGCAGGAGCCACATTCCAAAAGGCTATGGACATGGCTTTTAAAAATATGATGTATAAGTTTGTTCCTATTTCCCTATATGATGTCACAATCTACAACAAGGTTGCCAACTAGCACATAGATCATCTAAGACAAGTGTTACAAAGATGCAGAGAGTTTGGAATCTCTCTTAACCCAAAAAAGTTTGTTTTTGCAGTTCATGAAGGTAAAATTTTAGGATACCAAGTGTCTAAAGAAGGTACAACTATCGATCCTCAAAGGATTCATGCAATTCTAGAACTGTCATGGCCAAAACATAAGAAGGATTGCAAATTTTTCATGGGAGGATAAATTTTGTTAGATACTTTATCCCTAATATTGCAAACTTGTTAAAACCTTTGACTACTATGTTGAAGAAAGATGTACCTTTCAGATGGACTGATCAGGGAAAGATAAGTTTTGAAAAGATTAGGTAGGGTTTGTCATCAGCCCCTACTTTAACTAATCCTGATTTCTCTAAGGATTTTATTTTATATGCTTATGGTGGTTTTGACACTATTTCAGCAATGCTGGTACAAAAGAATGAGGACAAACAAGAGCAACCAGTTGCATTTTTCAGCAAAGGAAACAAGAGCAACCAGTTGCATTTTTCAGCAAAGGTATGGATGATTATGAGAAAAGGTACCATTTTGTTGAGAAACATGTGCTAGCTGTTATTAAAGCCTTAAAAAAGTTTAAGCGTTTAGTTGCTACTAATAAAATACATCTGATGGTTGCACATCCTATCATTAAAGATTTTTTATTGAACAAAGATGTCAATGAAAAGAGAGTAGGATGGATACCAAGGGTTATGGAATATGATGTTCAAATTCATGTAACCAAGCTGGTTAGAGGTAAAGGTTTGTGTGGTTAGATGGAAAAAGAAGAAGATAAGGTTAAAGCCACTAAAGAGGTTGTCTTACTCGAAGGTAATTCTGTGTTAATCAATGATTCAACATCCTGGTTATCAGATATGACCAAATTTCCTCAAACTGGTCAATGTCCAATAAATCTTAATATATCCAAAAGAAGGTACTTCAAGTTACAATATATTCCTTATGTTCTAATTGATGATATTCTTTATAGGAAAGATTTTTCTGGTATGCTTCTCAAGTGCATAAACTATGTTGATCAAAAAAAGATTTTATCTAAGTTTCATGATGGACCTTGTGGAGGGCATTTCAGTCCTAAAAATACAACCTGGAAAATTCTAAGAGCTGGCTGTTACTGACCAAATTTATTCAAAGAGGCTCATTCTTGGGAAAGAAAATGTCAAAAGTGTGCTCTGTTTGCAGTAAAGAAAAATTTGGCAGCATTGCCATTAAATCCAATCGTTGTGGTTCAACCATTTAATAAATGGGGTGGAATTTATAGGTCCAATAAATCTTAATTCTAGTGCAGGTCATAAATGGATTTTGACTGCTACAGACTATTTTACTAGATGGACTGAGGCCATTGCATTGAAGGAGTCTACTGGATCTACTGTTTTGAAGTTCTATGATGATATTGTAACCAGGTTTGGTGTTCCTTAATCAATAATTTTAGATAATGCTTTAGCTTTTGTTGGTTCAGCTATAACAGAGTGGGCTATTAAAAATGTCATTTATCTAAATACTTCTTCTAAATATTATCCTAAGGGTAATGGTCTTGCAGAGTCTACTAATAAAAACCTAATTAGAATCATCAAAAAGACTTTGTAGGAAATTAAGAGAGATTGTAACTCTAAATTGAAGGCAGCCTTATGGCTGGATAGATTCACACCAAAATAGATTATTGAGAATTCACCCTATGTTCTGGTTTATGGTAAGGAGGCAAGATTGCCAATTTCTACTAAGTTTCCCACTTTACAACTAGCTAATCAAATGATGTTGTTTGAAGAGGAAGATCCTCTTAAACTAAGATATGCTAAATTCCTACAGCTTGAAGAAGAAAGAAGAAAAGCATTGAAGAACATGGAGTTAAGACAAGAGCAAATGAAAAGGTCTTTTGATAGAAGGGCTACACCTAGATTCTTCAAGGAAGGGGATTTAGTACTCAAGTGGGATGTTCTAAAGAGAAGACTAGATCAGCATGATAAATTTGACAATTTTTGGTCAGGCCCTTTGGTTATTACAGCTTGCAAAGAGAATAATGCTTTCCAGTTGTCTACATCATATGGAGAAGTTGTGCAGATTCTAGTTAATGGAATACACCTTAATCTTTTCTTTGATGGTTAGGTTTAGTCTAGTTTCCTTTTCAATAAGTGTTATCCAAGCACTAGGTGTTTAGGTTGCATAGGTCTAGATTATATGCATTTTAATTTCAATAAAGGTTGCATTCATGGTTTCTATTTTTCTAACTCTATTTCCCAAGGGTAAGATCTGTAGGTCATGTCTAGTAGGTAGACATCGAACAGAAGTCGCCAAAAATGTTATCAAAAATTATAGCATACATAAAAATAAACACAAATAGGAAAAGATTGCATTTTAGGGGTCCAATTAACACTATCTTTCAGGTATTGTTGATTAACATTTCATTTTTACATTCATTATCAGATTTCATTATTGTACTCTAAGTATTGATCACATTTCAAAATTTCAAATTTATAACTGATCATTACATTGTGCATTCAAACTAAATGTAGTATACAAGTGTCCTTTCATTTTTCATATTTCATGTCAATCAAAGAGTACATTTGCATAATAGAAAACATGATAGAAGTATGGAGTAGGGGTCCCATGCATTACCTTATTGTATATTTGTTGTCGGTTGGTTATCTGTCAGGTCTTAGGTCTCCAGGTTCAAGTCTTCATCTTCACTAAGTCTTTAGGGTTTTTCACCTGCATCATGAGAGAGAAAATGGTGTTAGATTGAACTAGATCTAAGCAATGCATGAAAGAAAAAAAAACAACATACAACTATAATCAATTATTTCAATGCTGCATATCTATCTAGTAAATTCAATGTAATAAGGAAATGTGCATCTACACAAAGTGAAAGATAGTATTAAAGGAACTTGTTTTTAAACATGAAACCTTTTACTATTAATGGTCATTCTGATGTATATTGATCTTATTTTCAAAGCCAGATATCTGAATCAAAGGGACTTAGTGTTTCTATCTGAGAAACCTTTTTTTTAGAATGATATTAGCCTGTTAGTTTAACAAACACAAACAAACCAACTAGCATTTATGAATAAGAGTCATCTCATATGACACTCACACACTAACATTAATTGTCTCATTTTGTTTTCTGACCTAATAGGTTGATTGGTGATGTGTGTGCAATAGGTGAACAAGTAACTAAATGCATATAACAAAAGAAATGCAGTGGGTGTCATGAGCCTGTGCTCAAACTTTACATAAGGCATTACATACAAGAAATTTGTGTGCATCAGAAGAGGTTACAGTTCATGCAGATGTAGAAGAGGAGGATACAATGCATGAAGGATAATACAATGATGCTGCAGGAGACACATGGTCAATAAAGGGTCCTGAGAAGAGATATGCAGAAATGAAGGAGAAAATGTTTACTATCATCATGCGAGATGAATTTGAAATAATGTTGTTACAGAAAGTATGCAAATGCAGAAAAGACATGTGGATGGGAGTCAATTATGGAAAATACATGCTTAAAAATCAATCATGTCATCATCAGTCTCATGTTATGAAGTGTTTCTATTTATGTTTAAATAATAGTATCATTTGCAAAAAAACATGAAGATATATAGCACAATTGATGATCTTCATATGAGCTACAAATGAAAAAAAAATGTGCAAGAATTGGAGTAACAGTGTATTTATATGTTGTCATAGAGTGTGCAATTATAGAAAATGGCTACCTCGTGTCACGATGAGACAAAAACATATGCATAAAATGTTGGCATTAAACGAGTACATCATGTCAATATTGTTTAATGAGATAAGAAATAAATATAGTGATATCTATTTCTGCAAACAAATTAAAAGGAATATGCACATTAAACATTGATATCTATTTATGCATATGTTCATGATAATGGAGGCAAAAATAGGGTGTATTCATGTTATGGCTCTGAATCAACTGAAGGGTCAATGATGTTGTGGTATTTGATTTCTTCTAAAAAGGAGGTTAAGTACAGTATCCATATGTCTAATGTGAATATGAAGTAATGTTCTATGCAAAGTGTAAGGCAAACAGTTCTATTCTAGTGTATTGAAATGACAGTAACATGTGAGGACATCATCAAAAAACATGTTGTTATTAATACAGTGTGTATCCATCAACTAACATGTTGTTATTATACATGTTTGAATAAAATTGAAAATTTAGTGTATGCAGGGGTTGGGGTCGAGAAGATGCAGAGCAGGGGATATACATGTTTGGGATGAGTTTCATGTCATAAATGTTGCCCATGGGAATCACGAGCCCATGCTCAAACCCCAGGGGTGATGATTTATATAAATTTAAACATACAATGTATTTTCCACTAAGAGAAACTGCATATTCTTAAAATGTACAGACAGTAATAATAAAAGTTCAGACAAAGGGTTACATTATGTTGCAGATTGGACATGTAATATGTTTAGTCCTGTAAAAGAAGGCTCACGGCTTCCTCAAAGTCCACAGTGTGAAGGTGTTATGTTTTATGACAGTATGGTAGTGGTCCAAACGACATTACTGTCGGACTTTAAAGAAAGCATTGAATAGAGATAACAGAAGGAAACATTAAATGAAGTCTACAACTGACAAAGGACAATTTCTCAACAACAAAATGACAAGCTTGCACATGTTTCAAGTTTACATTAAGAATAAAACAAAAGAGCCATGTGGGTATTCCGAGTTTGTTGTTGTTCATCAAACTCATAGTTTGGAATAACGAAGAGGTTAGCAACAAAGAGTGACTTAAAGAAAACATAGGGTTGCATGCTACAAAGTAAATCTACATGGTGAGCCTCCAAGTGAAATGACCCAAGTTCAACATACAGAGAAGTAAAATGTAACCTATATTTGCTGCCGAAGATGTAAATCATTTAAGAACCTAGAAAGATTGGAGTTATTAAAACCCAAGATCTTAACTAAATATGCAAAATTTCACAGTGGTCAACTATAGTATTGCATTTATTTTAAGTAAAGCTATAGATAATGAATGAAGAGTTAATTATCTGGTATTACACATGTCAAACATGGTGGAGAAACAAATTTAGAAGAGTGCCATGTGTTGCGGGTGAAGACCAGTTCAAAATGATGATGGCCAAGTTAAACAAAACTCAAAGTAAAAGGAAAGAAAACCTCAACATGTTTTGACAGCCCGAGCTCTTCAAGTTGGAACTCTTTGAAAAGTACAGTTTAGACTCCCACTTCTTCAAGATTCAGTCCATTTTACACTGTAAGCTTGGAATGAGTCTGAAGATGTGGCTGAAATATGCCAATTTTCAAGACCAAGTTCATAAAAGATAACTCCACATATTTCTACCACAACTCGTACTTAGTCCAAGCTTTCAGTGGTTTAACTCATAGTTCAAAGCCCATTAATCATGGAGGTTGTCGGGCACTGTCAAGGAAAGAAAAGTTCAACGTGAATTGACATCCTAAGACCTCAAACCCAAGTTACAAGACTAGTTAAAGCATGGAGAGGCCAAGTTAATAGTACAGAGGAGGTGCCATATGTCATGGCTTAATATTCAGAAGAGGCTACAAAAGTTGCACCAAGAGCCCGATCTCTTCAAGTTACAAATAGGTGCCATGTGTTGCCATACAGTGAAAGACATGGTCAAGACTCACTGTCTACATAGAACCTAAGCTCTCCATATTTAAAATTGCAACACAAAGAGACCCAAAACTCCAGTGTTCTTTGAAAGAAATCCAAAGATAAAATGCCATACTTTATGGCATACAGTGTTGTAACTCACAAAAATCCCAAGTTCACAACAAGAAGCCCGAACTTCTTAGCTTGTCCAAGTTGTAGATACAGTGCCATACATCATGGAATTGAGTTCCAGATTCAAACCACAAGTATGGCGGCATAGTAGAAAACCCTAAACTTTACCTCCAAAACTAAATGCAAATGAGATGCAAAAACATTATGTAGTGTTTTAACAAAATTTTCGAGTCCACTGACAAAGAAATTCAATTTCCTATTATTCGCAGTGCCTCGACATTCCCCAAGAAGTGCCACGAAAGTATATTTAGTGCCATGCCAGATAGAGATAGTTCAAAGTGGGTATGGTCATGTTAGTTATAAGGTGTGATCGAGTATGGAGCTAGAGTTATCTTAGCTATGACATCGGGCTTTGTTATGGGGTTAGGATTTTTTTTTTAGACTATGGTGTCAGGTTATGTTGTGTGTTAGGTTATGTGTGTAATGGGGTTTATGTATTTTGGGTTAGTTTCGATGGGCTTGTAATGTATTTTGTAATAAGTTGGTAAATTATGTAGAAGGATATAAGTCTTACATACACCAACCTTAGGGGCTAGATCGAGGGCTTAAATGTGGGCACTAATTAAGCCTTAAGATTAGTAACTTGCTATTTTGGAGGGTATTTTTGAGGGAGGAGTGATTTTCAAAATTGGGTTCATGAGCTATATAGCTGAGCTCTTGCTTCATTAGTAGGGAGTTCGGAATTTGGAGAGAAGAGCTTTTAGTGAACTATTTTGTTCCTATAGACTTTTTATGGATTTTGTACCCATTTAGTTCATGTTGAGTATTGATTTTGTGCAATAGGATGTATGTATTCCTTGCGATTATTCTAAAATCCATTCATGTAACTGCCCATAGAATTTGATAATAATAGAGTTGGCCCATTTCTGATACATCTTGTTATGATCTTTTGTTATCAATCCTATTCAATTTTCTGCATTCAAGTGTAGTATATCTATAACATAGATTAGTGAATTATATTGATTCCTATTCTAGGTTGCAGAATATAACCTTTTTCACAATATTCATTTCTATTGACAGGAGTATTACTATTTGTGGCGAAATCCCTAGTAGTGACTTTCAAGATAGCCTATGTATTGGATTGTGAATTATTTTGTAGAAAATCATTAGGGTATGTCAAGTGAATGTTAGTTTGAACCTTTGAGAAATATTAATCTTATTTGGTGTATCACCCTCTCAAGTTTTAATCATTTAGTTTTAGTTAAAATTTATCCCTTTTAATCCAAAAAAATAGGAGAAATCAGTAGATTACTGATACCCTAATCCAATAGGAACCGGCCTAGAATCCAGAGACTCCTTCTTAATGAGAGTCCACCCACAACTCGAGAATGTTTCCATTATTAGGATAGAATACTATTAAACCCTAAATCTTGAGTTGGGGTGGTATTCCTAAACCTCAACATGGTTTCCACATTAAATCTTGGTGTCGCCTGTGTATATGTTATTTGTTTTATGCTTTATGTTTCTGCACTTAAAGTATACTTGCATTCGATATTATAAAGACTACTTTGACACCCGACTTATAGAAGAATATATTAATTAACTGAGTAATAGTGTTAAAGTATTTAAGACATCTAAGGGACAAATGATTTTGTTTTGGAGTAGCTGATTCACCCCTCCCCTCTCAGTTACTTATCTCATTTCCAACAAGTTAAGGGGGAATATTTTACTTACAAAGGTATACTTAAATATTCCACTTCAAGTAAATAAATGTATGGTTTAATGTAACTAATGGTTTATTTTTCAAGTTCACAGATCTACAGAATCTAAACCTGCACCATTAGAATAATTAATAAAAATAAACCTCCTTTCATGGTCATTCTTTTTTAGTACCTAGTGATGCTCATGCTTAGTAGACCAATCTATTATCTATGGAGATGGTATGCTGCCAAAAGATGGGCCAAATAGGTGAGAAGAGTGTATGGCATCTTAACAAAGTTTAAATCATTGGATTCAATAACTATAATACTACTTTTTTTTTTGCATTTTGTATATAGAAAAAAAAACCCTACATAGTTTTATGCTAGTTCTCATTAATCATCCAAGATGATGAAACTAATATATAAATTAATCTATTGAATCGTGATAGTGTTCCTTAGAGTTGTAAAGCTATATAATACATATCTTTCACTTATTATTATCGTAGAAGGACATTGTTCTATATCCTTGAAAGAAAAACTATAATCATTACTCATTTAAGAAATTATAGATATATTGTAATGAGCAAACTAGTAGGATGAAAAGTATTTTGAGTATTGATAATAGTGGTGAAAATTATTTGATGATGCTAGTATAATTATTTAAATACACTTAGGCTTATTAAGCCTACATAGACATCTATTTTTACTTGACACTTTTCCACATAAGTAGTCATCATTTAGGAACCATCTAGAGAGGTTTTGATTCCATTTCAACACCTCATCCTAGTTTACTGGTTTGTTATTTTCCACCACTCATATTTGAGGAGTCCATCCATTATTTTGTGTAGGAATTCTCCTCTATTTTAAGTCCTCTTCTATGCATTATTTAGAGCTCAACTTTGGGCTCTATCTTGTGCTTCTAATTTATCTCTTAGATCATGCTAGTTTTCTACTGTGTGTGTGAATATTTTCTTTGCAAATAAATTGCAAGAAAACACTTCAATAACTCGTTGTATCAATTGTTAGTGTTAGAAAATTAGTCAAATAAAACAATTGAAATTGAATTATTACCTTCTAGTCATGAAGATTACTATCTAATTAAGATTTCTCTCATCATTAAGCATTTAGATTAGTAATTGACACTCATGAAATAAAAGATTTAACTAAAATGAATCTAAATTTGATCTAAAATGGATGCAATTAATCTAAAATTAAAGCTAATTGATTAAATTATGTATCTACATGATTGATTGATCCAAGAATTGAGCTGAATTTGATCTAAGATGATGAACTACTAAAATATCTCAAGAAACAATTATTATTACAATATTATTGTTAAATTATTTTTCTAATGCCTGAAAATAACATATTTTACAACAGAAGATTGCATAAAGGTACATTCTCTAACACTAGTATTCAACTTAATGTAGATGGAGATACATTTTCATTGAATTCATATCATCAGATATGATACTCTAAGTATTGATCAATTTTCAATTACAACTCATACATCATCATTATAATTGTGCATTCAAACTGAATGTAAGAAAGGATTTGTCTTCATTATACATTTTAACATTGAAAACTTAGATAAAAACATATGCAAGATAGAAGGCATGATAGATATATGAGAATGGGAGTCCATGCATTGCCTCTTTAGGTTTGTTGTTTGCATCCTCTTAGATCTTCATCTTCTCAGCATCCCTCTCATGTGTCCATCATCTTGAGTCTTCATTAGGTCATGTGTCCTACATCATGGAAAAGGAGGGGTTAGATCCAAGTTGGATCTAAGAAATGCATGAAACCTTGAATGTCACATAACAATCATACTCTCAATATTGCACATTTTCCAATAACATGAATACAAGGGAAAAATATGCATCTACACAAACTGAATAGCAGTACCAAAGGCATATATATCTTTATAAAACCTGTTTACTATATTTACAGATGCCATGGAGAAGAGGATTATAATTAGTTACATCATCCTGAGCTATTATAATGTGTGGAAAATCATTTCTTTGGTTATCCAGACAATGTAGTAGCTTAGAACAACATATCTAGTTATTATCTTCTTCCCCATCTTATGGAAAGCAGAAAACATGAACATACTAATAATAATTAGTACTGATAGAAACTTGTTGTTATGCAAATGCAAAGAATTGCTCATGTATGCAGAAAGGAAGTGGTACTATTATGAAAAGCAGTGGGTCTAAGTAGCTGCCAGTAGAACAGAGGAAAAGAAATGACAGTGCCATTTAAAAGTCAAAAAATAGAAAGCGCATTTCAAGTTTTGGCCAAGAGATGCATAGATACAGTAATATTTGTGGGTGTCATGAGCCAGTTCTCAAACCCCACAAATATCCTTTTCCTTCTTAATCAAATACAAGAAGACAAGTCAAAGTTCATGCTTGGGTCAGTGTTTAGAAAAAAGATGCATGCCTTGGCACTGTCAAGCTATAGATAGCTGACAAAATAATCATCTGATAGTACAAAGGAGCCGACAATGCAAATAAAACTTCCCCAAATGCATATTACAAACAAATTTCTGAAATAACCAAAGAAGAGACATCATTACTTGCACAACCATGGTGCAAATTTCCACAATAAATAGCTGACAAAGAGAGTAAAGATGATATGAAACCTACTTAAACATAATTGGTGTGAAATAGAAGAACTCTATCAACACTATCGGCTAACTACAGTTTAAGCAACAGACAGAAGAAAGAAATCTAGAATCATCGCCAACAGACAACACAACATTAAACAGTAATGATTCAATAAAAATGGAAAATATAAGTTACTTATCTTAAAGTTAAAGCTCTAGAGGGAGGAAAGATTAACAACGCGTCATAAATATGTCAAAACCCGAGCTTCAGATCATAGAGAAGACTCAAGTTCAACAGCCTATGCTCCATGCTCAAACACAAGCTCTAGAATAAAAGATAGAGTGAAGCACCACTCATCATGATCAAGACCCAAGTCATGCAACCCAGACTCCAGTTCTAATTGATAGAGAAGAGCCCAATTTGACAAAGAAGAGCCCAAATCAATAGAACCCAAGTCCAGATTAATAAAGTCTAGCTCAAGTTCAAAAACCTGAGCCTACGTAGAGAAAGCAAAGCCCAAAAATCACCGCAAAAATCACAGTGTGCTCATATCCATATAGTTAGGGTTTTCATATCCTTCATTGTTTTTGTTAAAATTTTTTTTGGAATGGTTCCATAACCAATGTATAAACTCAACTTGAGTTTCATTTGGAGTCCGAAGGACACAACATTAAACTGCATTCAATGTGAGTTGCAGATAACTGTCAATCTCAGGTTTTCAAATCCTCAAGTGGCGCCATGATACATGCACCTCAGACCTGATGTGAATATGACACATTTTCATTATGTGTTAAAATATATACAATGTAGGTTCAAGTTTTGGCAGATGATGTGTGTCTTAGTTTTTATGTGAAGACATATTATATGTCGATCTCATATGAGGCAAAGGGGATATAAGGTATTTATTTATGGAGGCATAAAATAATATATTGTAAAATGTTTGGAGATATAAGAAGAGATGTAAAGAGATATGTAAGCATGAGATATGGGGTAGTGTTAGGGTTTTTATTTTGAACCCTAAGGTAAACGATGTAATATTTATTTAAAACATTATTCCTTGCAAGAGGATATTGTTTGAGATAGATTTTTTTAGGACTTAGAGATCATGCCCCACTTATGCATCTCATTGAGGTAGGAATCAATGAATACATTTTTCCTCTGATTTAGGGTTTTATTCTTGATTTTAGGAGTGATTGTGCGGAAGCAGCCCATTTTCGGATTTTCTTGGAGCTTCCATTTTTAGTTATATATATGGATTTATTATCCATGGGTAGGGATTCAAAATTTTTGTGCGAAAGTTATTTTGTGGACATATCAATCCCTTTTCATTTTTTGCACACATTTTGCAACCAGGGGTTCAATTTTGGTGCATAATAGTTACTGTTGGAAATGAGATAAGTAACTAAGAGGGGAGGGGTGAATAAGTTACTCAAATAAAATCCCTTATCCCTTAGATTTCTTAAACAATATAACACTATTACTCAATTAATTAAGATATTATTCTCTAACTCGAGTGTTAAAGCAATCTTTATGATATCCAATGAAATTATACTTTAGTGATTAAGTGTTGAAACAGAAAGCATGAAACAAATAACATATACATAGGTGACACCAAGATTTAACGTGGAAACCCAATATGGAAAAAATCACCAATATAACTAGTTACTATTTTTCACTCTTCTCAAGTGAGCCCTGTTAAAGGTTACAAAGCACACTGCCAGGTGTGACCCTGTTAAAGGATTTAAATCACCCTGTGAGGAGTGGCCTTGTGAGAGGTCTTTAGCACTTCAACATAGAAATGCTACCTTGTGAGAGGATTTACAAAAAGACTATTAAATCTACTTTGTTTAAAGATTTGAGATCACTGCTACAATTGTTATAAAGTAACAATGAATTGACTTGTATATGTAAGAAACTATCTTTGCTGATTTAGATCTCTGTTCTTATTATAACTAGATCCTTGCTGAACAAATATTCTATTGCAGCTCTCAGTGTTTTTTACTCAATCTTAATCCCATCTGATTTCTCCTTCACTCTTCATATCACAGAATTCCACACTTCTTCTTATACTTGCTTGCTCACATTCAATCCAAACTTGACCTTTCATATATATGATAAGCCTTGTCAAGTCGGCTTGAATATACTTCTAAATAAGTAATAAATCACAATTCAGTCGGCCTCATATAACCAATTAATTATAAAATGTAAACCACTGTTAGTCGGTTGACACTGAATAATCAACTCAGTCAACACTGAGTTTCTTTGATGTCCGACCATGACTGAAATGCCTGAGTGACTCGGTTAACCCAAAACATATTCAATAATCAATTGATCTTTGTCAATACTAAAAACTCTTTCCATTCACCAACTGTACTCAGTCTGAATGTAGACATTTGTGTAACATCACTAGATAAGTGTAAATACATGTGTAACATCAATGAAAATACACAATTGAATAATTATCTTCAACAATCCCCCTCTTTGGCATTGATGGAAACACAACATGTCATAATATAAAGAATTATAGAGCAACCAAAACCTTTTTTTTTTTAATGTCTTTAGCTTCATTCTGATTCTCATCCAAAAACTCCCTATGTCATCAAACTCTGTCTCTTGATAGGATTTCTCCCTCCGACATCAAAATATTCCTGTTTCTATTATGAAATCTCCCTTAAGTAATTTCTTTTGTGTTATAGAAAACTCTCCCTCTTTTGTATTATTGTTATGTATTATAGCAAACTCTCCCTCTTTGACAATAGGTGCCAAAGACTCCATCTCCACAAATACTAAGTATCAATACCAATAGTCAATACTTTTTCTCTTTGAAGTTGTTATGTACCTGAATGTACTAATTCATCTACAATGGGCTCTGATCTACCTGCATCAACTGATAGATCTTCATTGTGGCTCGGGTTGATGCATCACTAAACTATGTTTTAGTGAGCTTTAGTTAGGGAAGCACCCCTATCTTTCCTCTAAGATACAAAAATGCATCCTTAGGTAAAGGTTTGGTGAATATGTCTACAACTTGTTCTTTAGTACTCACATATTCCAACCTTACTTCTTTATTTTGTACTAATTTCCTCAAGAAATGATACCTTATTGCTATATAATTGGTTTTCATGTGCATCACTGGATTATTTGAAATGTTAATGGCACTGGTGTTGTTACAGTAGATAATAATTGGATCTTTCACTTCTTCCTTCATTCCTAACAACAACTGCTTGACCCATATGATGTTTGAACAGTTCACTACTGTAGCAATATATTCTTCTTTTGTTGTAGACTAAGAGATACAATTTTGTTTCTTGCTAGTCCAAGATACTAAGCTCTTTCCAAGAAAGGAAGCTCCACCACTAGTGCTTTTCCTGTAATCAACACTTCCAGCCCAATCAACATCAATGAATGTCTTCAAATAAAATTTGACACCTTTCTTATACCATAAGCCATAGTCTTCAGTATGCTTTAGATATCTCAAAATTGTTTTGATTTTCATTAGGTGATTATCTATGGGATTAGCTGAAAATCTGGCAACATTACCAACTGCTAATGCAATATCAGGTCTAGTGTGAACAACATGTTGCAATTTTCCAATCATGGATCTGTAGTTGGTCTGATCTACCTCCTTTGAATCATCATCCTTAGATATTTTTTGTCTAGTACACATGGGTGTTCCAACTGGTTTGGAATCTTCCATTCCAAATTTCTTGAGTATCTCCATGATATATTTTGATTGAGTAATGTAGATACCATCCTTCATTTGATGAAATTGTAATCCAACAAATAATTTTATCTCACCAAACATAGACATCTCAAATTCTTTACTCATAGCTATAGAGAATCTTCTACATAAGTTGTCATATCCAGTGAATAATATGTCATCAACAAATATCTCTTCTAACAAGATTTTTTTCTATGGTCCTTCTTTGATGTACATGATACTGTTATCATTGGTTCTCTAAAATCAAATATTTACTAGGTAACCATGAAGTCTTTCATACTAGGCTCTGGGCGCTTGCTTTAGTCCATACAATGCTTTTGTAGCTTGCAAACCATATTCCTTCTGCTAGGATCAAAGAATCCTTCAGGTTGTTCAATGTAGACTTCTTCTAGGATTCCATTGAAAAATGTAGATTTCACATCCATTTGATATACTTTGTATCCTTTATGTCCAGCATATGCCAAAAGAGTTCTGACTCCTTCAAGTCTTGCAACATGAGAAATTTTTTATCCATAATCAATTCCCTCTTTGTGAGCATATCCTTTACAAACTAGTCTCGCCTTGTTTGTAGAAACTTCACCATTTTCATTTATCTTATTTCTAAAATCCCACTTGGTTCCAATCACATTCTTGTCCTTTAGCCTAGGCACAAGAGTCCAAGTTTTTTTCTTCTCAATCTTCTCAATTTATTCATTCATTGCCTCTATCCAAATTTCATCATTTAATGCATCTTTAATAGTTCTAGGCTCAAATTCACTTGGTAAGAATGTACCTTTGATTTTGTTCTTTGTCTTTATGCCTTCTGTCTGATCTCCAATTATTTTCTTAGGTGCATGATGCCTTCTAACATATCAAGAAAGTAATGGATCCTTAAGTTGTGATTCTGGACTTGATCCACTAGGTCTATCATTCTCAAACAATCTTTCATGTTCTTCTATTTGATGCTCGGGTTCCACTGCCTGTGACTCAGTCTCTTCTACCAACAGCTTAGGTTGCATAGTTTGCAACTCAATTTGTATAGTTTGTGTTAGTATATTTAGTGGTTGACAGTTCTGTTGTCCAATAACCATTTCTTGAGTCATAGGCATAGTAACAGGTTCATTATACACAAAGTTCATGTAGTCGTCAAGCTCTTTACTGCTCTACTCTTCATATCTTTCTGCAAACTCATCAATCTTGACATGTAAACTTTCATTGCTGTATGAGTAGTAAGATTCAGACATTTGTATGCTTTTCTTTTACATGAGTAACCTAGGAATATTCCTTCATCACTTTTTGCATCGAGTTTTCCATTTCTTGCTTCCTTCAAGATGTAACATTTAATTCCAAATACTTTGAAATAATGAACATTAGGTTTATAGCCATACCATAATTTAAAGGGTGTCTGGTTACTACCTTTCTTCAGTTGAACTTGGTACAAGGTGAACATTGTAGTGCTGATGGCCTCCTTCAAGTATTTGGCAGCAACATTCTTTTCAATCATTAGGGTTCTAGCACAACCCACAATGGATCTATTTCTTCTTTTTCCTATTCCATTCTGTTGTGGTGTACCAGAGATAGATACATGTCTTTTGATTCCTCTTTCATTAAAGAATTCATTGCACTCATTAGAAATGAATTATCCTCCTCTGTCAGATCTTAGACATTTTAGTTTCTTTCCTATTTCCTTTTCAACTCTTGCAAGATACCATTTGAATTTCTGAAAAGCTTCTGATTTTTCTCTTAGAAACATGACAGTCATTATTCTGGAATGATCATCAACAAACAGAATAAAAATTTTCTCTCTAGTATAGCTTGTTGTTTTAATTGGTCCACAAAGGTCAGTGTGTACCAATTCCAATATTTCATCAGTATTGTAATTCTTTTTTGTGAAACTTGTCTTGATCATCTTTTTGATTTGACATTGTTTGCATGTTGCTAACTCAGGTTTCTTCAAAATAGGAATACCTCTAACTCTCTTTTTCTTTCTTATGTTTACCAGATTATCAATTTTTACATGACACAACCTTTTATGCCATAGCCAACTTTCTTCTACTTGTGCAATGAAGCATGAACCTTCAGTGAGATCAAGATACAATAGATTACCTTTTGGTTACCTGCTAGTTCCAACTAGGTTCCCTTTACCATCCAGGAGCTTGACCTTATTATTCATTAATTCTATCTTGAATCCAATTTTCTTCAGTTGTGCTACATTGAGTAGATTTCTCCTTAATCCTTCAACCCAATAAGAATTATCACATTTGATTCCTTCTGTCAGAGCAATGCAACCTTTTCCTTTCACATAGAAGGGTTCATCATTCCCACCATCATAGCATTCAAGATGTTCAAATTTTTTCTTATCACCAGTCATGTGATGAGAACAACCACTATCAATTATCCATGTGTCATTTTTACTGATATGTGAGAAAAGTGATGTCGTTTCATCTTCTTCATCTGACTCATCCTTTATAGCAATATAAACCATGCCATCTTCTTCTTCATCACTGTCATAATCCTTAGCAATATAATAAGACTTCTTACCTTTGTGCTTGTAGATTTTGTAGTTCTTGAAATCTTTCTTTCCTTTGTACTTGTTGAACTTTTTCTCATCTTTGTCTTCTTTTTTTAGACACTTGGAAACAATGTGACCAACCTTATTTCATGAGAAACATATCAATGGTATTTTATGTTTGTATTTTCCTTTGGCATCTCTTCTTGCAAGTAATGCTTCAATGATATCTAGATCTTCATCATCACTATCACTTTCAATCTGCTTCCGATTTGAGTATATGTCCTTCTTACCAAGGTTTAATTTAGCTTTGAATGCAGACTCAAGATTGTAGGAGCTAGGAGAATAATTGTCAAACTTGTCTAGCTCAAAATTTGTAAGCCTTCTGACTAATGTATACATAGTTATATCCTTATTGCTCCTCATCTCTTGAATAGCTCAAACTCTAATAGCATAGATAGGAAGTAAAGTTCTTAATACCTTGTTGACCACTATTGTATCTTCAATTATTCCTCTTGCATCTCTGATGGTACTCACAATATTCTTGATTCTTTCACTTTATCTTGTAACGTCTTCTCCTTCTTTCATTTGCATCTAGTCAAATTGTCCTCTAAGAATTTTTTCTTTGGCTCACTTTACATTTGCACCTCCTCCATTAATGTCCTTTAATTTCCTCCACATATCATAGGTTGTAGCGTAGTCCTTGAATTCATCAAATACTAAGTACCTGAGTGAAGAAGCTATATCAATCATCATTATGTTATGAAGCTTTCATTCAATCATCATCTCCACGGTCATACTCCCTAAGGGTTCCACATATATTCTATCCAAAAATTGCAAACCATCATCTCCAATAGTAGATAGATGTAGTTTCACTAGCTCTTTCCATGCAAGGAATTTGTCTTTGTTTAGCTTTGGGATCTCCCTTCTGTAAGACATCTATGATCTTTATCTTAGGCCTTGACACCTTCTCTAAAAGAAGTTGATGCTCTGGTACCAATTGTTGGAAATGAGATAAGTAACTGAGAGGGGAGGGGTGAATCAGTTACTCCAAAAAAAATCCCTTGTCCCTTGGATGTATTAAACAATATAAAACTATCACTTAGTTAATTAAGATATTCTTCTGTAATTCAGGTGTTAAAGCAATCTTTATCATATCCAATGCAATTAAACTTTAGTGATTAAGTGTTGAAACATAAAGCATGAAACAAATAAAATATACATAGGTGACACTAAGATTTAATGTGGAAACCCAATATGGGAAAAACTACCAATGTAACTAGTTATTGTTTTTCACTCTTCTGAAGTGAGCCCTATTAGGAGCCAACACTATTAAAGGTTACAAAACACACTATTTTTGATTGAGGTTAAAATAGTTTTTGAAGGGATCAATAACCCTGCACAAAAGAAGCTAATGATAGGCAGATTATAGCACTACAAAAAGGGAGACATACAACAAAAAGCAATAGATTGAGGTATAAGATAGAAACAATAAGAACCCTCCAGCATTACAACCATCCAAAAGATGAAACCCAGATAAAAAGAAATACATCCACAAAGCACAATTAATTTTGTTTTTTCACCATCTCAGCTGAGTTAGCCATCACATTCTCATACTTTTCGATGGCCTCTTTGAGATCTTTAATTTCCTTTGAGCCACCTGATTTCAACTTTTTGGCACTTGCCCTAGTACGAGTTCCTGGGCCAGCAATGCTTGCATCAATAGTAGTATCATCATCCATTGTAATGGAAGTAGTGTTCCCATCCAGCACTGAGAGAAGCACCCTTAAGTTGCTGTCAGTCACCTTCATGCCTTCATATTTGTTCTTCATCATATGACTGAGAGTATTTTCAATACTCTAAATGTGACTTTATTTCGTAGACTGCATTAATTCTAATTTCCAGCTTCTCTAGCAGTCTTTTGTCCATTTCTTCTTCTTGAGTTTCATTGTTCTTAGTAGCCTTATTCACTAGTTCAGCTAGAAAGATCTAGGATTTAATGGTTTGGCCTTAGTAGCCTTATTCACTGGTTACAAAACACACTATTAGGTGTGACCCTGTTAAAGGATTTAAATCACCTTGTGAGGAGTGGCCTTGTTAAAGGTCTTTAGCACTTCAACATAGAAATGCTACCTTGTGAGAGGATTTAATTTTTTTTTGTTAAGTCTACTCTGTTAAGAGATTTGAGATGACTGCTACAGTTGTTAGAAAGTAAAAATGAATTGGCCTGTATATGTAAGAAACTGTCTTTTCTTATTCAAATCTTTGCTCTGATTATAACTGGATCCTTGCTGATCAAATATTCTGTTGCAGCTCTGAGTGTTTTGTACTCAATCAAAATCCCATCTGATTGTGTCTTCACTCTTCATATCACAGAATTCCACACTTCTGCTTATACTTCCTTGCTCACATTCAATCCAAACTTGACCTTTCATATATATATGATAAGCCCTATCAAGTCGGCTTGAATATACCTCTAAATAAGTAATAAATCACAATTTAGTTAGCCTCATATAACTAATTAATTATAGAATGTAAACCACTGTTAGTCAGATGACACTAAATAATCAACTCGGTCAACACTGAGTTTCTTTGATGCCCGACCATGACTGAAATGCCCAAGTGACTCGGTCAACACACAACATGTTCAATACCTGACTGATCTCGGGCAATACTAAAAAATCTTTCCATTCACCAACCGTGTTCGGTCTGAATGTAGACATTTGTGTAACATCACTAGATAAGTGTAAATACATGTGTAACATCAATGATAATACACAATTGATTAATTGTCTTCAATAGTTTTGTGGATATATAAGTCCCTTTGCATTTTTTACACACATTTTTTAACCAGGGTTTCAGTTTTGGTGCAAAAAAGTCTAAATTGAATGTCTTTATTCCTTGGCATGTTTTTTTTTACATCGTGATATGTAGCCACCACAAATTTTTGAAGAAATAAAGAAAGTGTTCATATCATCAATTTTTTTTTGAGTTTCGGGATCCAATGTTATTCTTCCTTTCTACATTCAGTGTGATGTGTTTTATAGCAGAGTTAGTGAATTGATCTTATTCCTTTTTCAGCTATTAAAATATAACCTATGAGCAGAGATTGTATGTCTATTGGCAAGTCATTATTTGAGATGTAAACCCTAATAGTGAGATACTTATGTCAGCCTGTATGTTGAACGGTGAATTTCCCTTTCAAGTCTCAATAATACATGTCATGTTGATCCCTGTTTGAAATTTGGATTACTCTGAAATCAGTTTGGTGTATCACCCCAATTTTAAGTTATTCAGTTTTCAATCAATTTTCAAGTTATCCTTTTACCATTTTCCCAACCAAAGAATTACTTATAGGTGATATACCAAATTCAATAGGAACCAGACTAGAATACAGAGATTCCTTCCTAATTAGTGGCACCCACAACTCAGGAAGGTTTCCATTGTTTCTATTAAGTGTTATTGTGCCCTAATGCCTATGTTAGGGTGCATTTCACATACTTAACAATTTTTGGCATGCCCAATGGGACTACTCTCAAAGGATCAAGTTAGATTGCATTATATTTATTGATTATTTTGATCCATTGGATAGTTTTAATCCATTTCAAAACATGCAGTTGCACATGTTGTAGGACTTGACCATGTAGATTGCATATATCATGAGGAAACAAGAATCTGAGCTCCAACAAGAATTGATGATCCATTAAGAGGAGTGTTCCCATCAAGCACATACACAAAAACAAGAGAGGTTGGCTTATCATGAGCAATTCAACAAGAAGTATTTGGTGCAGCTGCACATACGTCATGAATCAACTCTTCATAAAGAGATGGAAGAACAGAGGAAACACTATGAAGAGATGTTGGAAACATAGAAAAGGCATATGCAGACACAAGCAGAGGAGTATTTTGATGCTAGATGGAAGAAGTATGAAGAGGTTATTATAGGGCAGAAACAAATTCAAGTAGCCCTTGCAAGCAAACTAGCAACACTGAAGAAAGTTTGTGAAAAAGAGTTGATAAAGGTTAGTGCTACTACAACTGCAGAAGAAGAAGATTTCCAAAGAGAACTAGCAGCTCATGACGACGTTCATGATAAAGAGATACATGAGCATTAAGAGACAATACGACTCTTTATTTCCATAGCTATGAAATACAAGGAAGCTCATTAGATGCAACTTAGAGATCCCCTTTGCAATGAACAAGATGAAGAAAGTGTTGAACAAGAGATAGAGAAATGTTTTTCTGAAGAACTTCCTAGATATGATGAAGAATACACCATGCCTCAACTAGCATCTTCATCAAGTCTCGGTTAGCAGAATGGAGCATATGAGTATGGGCAATTTTTATGTATTCAGGAGCTAGGAGACCAAGTGATTTGTTAGGATGAATCAGTGCAAGAAGATAATTTGGATAAAGAGGAGGACTTATTTTGGGATGATCTTGAAGAGTTCTATTTGAGCCTTGATGATAATCCATTCTTAGTTTTACATCAACTCATTCCATCTAAGGAGCTTAGATTAGTTCATATACATCAAAAGGAGTGTGTTCAGGAAATAGAGCACCAAAAACAAATCCCCAAGTTTTCTCTATCTAGAGGCTGCCCCATGAGACACCTAGCAAGGCTAAACGACACTGAGGAGGTTCCAACTCTAGCCCTTAAACTTGAAGGTGTAGATGAAGAGGAGGATATGCAATGAGATGATCAAATTCAAATAAACAAACATCTTGACCATATTTTTGAAGTAAGTGAACTCAATCTTTTTTTCTTCTCAAATCATTGCACCAATTGATCAAGATTATCTCATTATTCCATACACTTTCTTATGGATATGATTTTCATTGTGCATTTAGGAAAGGCGAATATTTTTTAGATCTAGTAAATGGTTTTTTTTAAACCATTTAGCATGTTTTGTTGCTAGTTAAGGTAGGGTACGTTTGTTTTTTAGTTTTCCCTAACTGTTGTCAAGCATAGTTAGGTCAGTTTTAGATTTCCCAGTTTTCAAGGTTCAAAGTTTATTTCAGTTGCAAAGGAAGAGTTTCATTGAATTAAGGGTGGTTGTCAGCAGTCAAAAATGAGGGAAAGTCATGCTTTAAAGTTGTTGTCAATATCTGCAAACAGAAGAAAATCCTTGCTTAATGATCAAGAATAATTCTATAATTTGTGATAATGAATTTCTTCGCTTGAGTATCACAAATCATAAACATACACGCAATCAATGAGAAAGGGTTATCCTATATCCATAGTCTATGTTTAAGGTTTCAATCAGGTGGTTAACATAATCAATGCCTAATGGAATTTTTTAGGCTACTAGTCCCAATGTCTAGCAGACAGACATACAACAAAGGTCGCCCAAATTGTTACGTTATTTTTCTAATTTAGGAAAATAACAGATTTTACAGTAGAAGATTGCATAAAGGCACATTCTCTAACACTAGTATTCAACTTAATGTAGATGGAGATACATTTTCATTGCATTCATATCATCAGATATTGTACTCAAAGTATTGATCAATTTTCAATTATAACTCATACATGATCATTACAATTGTGCATGCAAATTGAATGTAAGAAAGGATGTTATCTTCAATATACATTTTTACATTGAAATCCTAGAGAAAAACATATACAAGATAGAAGGCATGATAGATATATGAGAATGAGAGTCCATGCATTGCCTCTTTAGGTCTATTATCTGCATCTTATTAGGTCTTCATCTTCTCAACATCCCTCTCATGTGTCATGCATCCCGAGTCTTCATTCGGTCCTGTGTCTTGCATCATGGAAACGGAGGGGTTAGATCCAAGTTGGATCTAAAAACCGTATGAAACCTTGAATATCACATAATAATCATACTCAATATTGCACATTTGCCAATAACATGAATGCAAGGGAAAAATATGCATCTACACAAACTGAATAGCAATATCAAAGGGACATATATTTTTATAAAACCTTTTTACTGTATATAAAGATGTCATGGAGTAGAGGATAATAATTAGCTACATCATCCTGAGCTATTATAATGTGTGGAAAATAATTTCTTTAGTTATCTAGACACTATAGTAGATCAGAAAAACATATCTAGTTATTATCTTCTTCCCCATCTTATGGAAAGAAGAAAACATGAACATACTAATCATAATTAGTACTGATAGAAACTTGTTGTTATGAAAATGCAAATAATTGCTAGTGTATGCAAAAAAGAAGTGGAATTGTTATGAAAAGAAGTGGGTCTAAGTAGCTTCCAGTAGAATAGAGGAAAAAAAATGATAGTGTCATTTAAAAGTAAAAAAAAAAAAGTGCATTTCAAGTTTCGGCCAAGAGATGCATATATGCAGTCGTCTTTGTGGGTGTCACGAGCCCATGCTTGAACCCCAAAAATATCCTTTTCCTTTTTATCAAATACAAGAAGACAAGTCAGAGTTCATGCTTGGGTTGGATTTCAGACAAAAGATGCATGTCTTGACACTGTCGAGCTACAGATAGCCAACAAAACAACCATTTGACAGTTAAAAGGAGCCGATAGTGAAAATAAAACTTCTCAAAATGCATATTACAAACAAATGTATGTAAGAACCAAAGAAGAGACATCATTACTTGCACAACCATGGTGCATATTTCCATAATAAATAGCTGACAGAGCAAGTAAAGACATTATGACACCTACTTAAACAAAATGGGTGTGAAACAGAAGAACTCCATCAACACTATCGACTAACTGTAGTTTAAACAGTAGACATAAGAAAGAAATACATAATCATCACCAAGAGACAACACAACATTCAATAGTAATGATTCAATAGCGAGGGAAAAAAGAAGTAAATTATCTCAAAGTTAAAGCTCGAGAGGGAGGAAAGATTAACACCAGTGCCATAAAGATGTCAAAGCTCGAGCTTTAGATCATAGAGAAGACTCCAGTTCAACAGCCCGATCTTAATGTTCAAACAAAAGCTCTAGAATCAAAGATAGAGTGAAGCACCAGTCATCATGACCAAGAGCCAAGTCATGAAACCTAGACTCCATTTCTAATCAACAAAGAAGAGCCCAAATCGACAGAGAAGAGCCCAAATCAACAAAACCCAAGTCTATATCAATAAAGTCTAGCTCGAGTTCAATAACCTGAGCCTTAGTGGAGGAAGAAAAACCTCAAAATAACCACCACAATCACAGTGTGCTCATGTCCATATAGTTAGGGTTTTTAGATCCTTCATTGTGTTTTTTAAAATAGTTTCTTGAATGGTTCCATAACCAATGCATAAACTCAACTTGATTTTCTATTGGAGTCTTCAAGACACAACATTAAACTGCATTCAATGTGAGTTGCAGATAAGTGTCAGTCTTGGGTTTTCAAATCCTCAAGTGGTGCTACAATGCATGCACCCAGGACCCGATGTGAATATGATACATTTTCATTATGTGTTAAAATTTATGCAATGTAGGGTCGGGTTTTGGCAGATGTTGTGTGCCTTAGTTTTTATGCAAAGATATATTATATGTCGATCTCATATGAAGCAAAGGGGCTATAAGGTATTTATCTATGGAGGCATAAAAGGATATGTTGTAAAATGTTTGGAGATATAACAAGAGATGTATTGTGGTATGTCAGCATGAGATATGGGGTAGTGTTAGGGTTTTTGTTTTGAACCCTAAGGTAAACAATGTAATATTTATTTAAAACATTATTCCTTACAAGAGGATATTGTTTGAGATAGATTTTTTAGGACTTAGAGATCATGCCCCAGTTATGCATATCATTGAGGCAAGAATCAAGGCATACATTTTGCCTCTGATTTAGGGTTTTATTTTTTAATTTAGGACTTATTGTGGGGAAGCAATCTATTTTTGGATTTGCTTGGAGCTGCCATTTTTTGGGTATATATCTGGATTTCTTATCCATGCTTAGGGGTTCAAAATTTTTTGGAGAAAGTTGTTTTGTGGACATATCACTTTCTTTGCATTTTATACACACATTTTATAACCAGGGGTTGAGTTTTGGTGCAGAATAGCGTAAAGTGAATGTCTTTGTGCCTTGGCATGTTTTTTTGCATCATGACATGTAACCACCGCAGATTTTTGAACAAATAAAGAAAGTGTTCAAATCATTGATATTGTCATGAGTTTTGGGATACAATCCTATTCTTCCTTTCTGCATTTAGTTTGATGTATTTTATAGCATAGTTATTGAATTGATCTAATTCCTTTTTTAGCTATTAAAATATATCCTATTTGCAAATATTGTATGTTTGTTGGCAGGACATTATTTGAGGTGCAAACCCTAATAGTGAGATACATTTACCAGCATGTACATTGAATAGTGAATGTCCCTTTCAAGTCTCAGTAATACATGTCATGTTGATCCCTATTTGAAATTCTGATTAGTCTAAAATTAGTTTGGTGTATCACCCCAATTTTAATTTATTCAGTTTTCAATCAATTTTCAAGTTATCCTTTTACCCATTTCTCAACCAGAGAATTAGTTATAGGTGATATACCAAATTCAATAGGAACCAACCTAGAATCCAGAGATTATTTCCTAATCAGTGGCACCCACAAATCAGGAAGGTTTTCATTTTTTCTATGAAGTGTTATTATGCCCTAATACCTGAGATAGGGTGACATTTCATGTACTTAACAATTATGAGCAAACGTATCTTGAGATCTTTATTTTTGGTCTCTTTACAATATTATCTCAACAATGTATCAATTTGAGCATCAATTTTTTTTGTGAAGGTGGATAATATTGTAAAGAGACCAAAAATCCTTTTTTCTCACTTCCTCATGAAGTTCTCTTATTTCTTCACTTTTTCTTTCTACAAGAAACTATCTAAAGTCTAGAAAAATGACCTTAACATAAATATATAGCCCCTAACTTCTTTCAATTATCATGATTGTAAGATGAAAATAATTCTTGTACTAAAGAATAAAGGCTTATACAGGGTAACAATGGGAATAGAAAAAAGAACATAATGCAGCTAAGGACAAGGAAACGTATTTTAATAAGTGTGACAAAGAATTTGGATATCTATGCTTAAACCTATCTCTTGAATTACTATTTCTTATTGAGAACTTGAAAACACCCAACAAAGTTTTGGAAGCTCTAAACAAACTATTTTGGATGGTTGATGAACTCGGAAGTCATGAGTTGGAAAATCAACTCCTAGGTCTTGGTCTTTCTATTTTTCAACATTAGAGGACTTCTTCACCAAGTTTAAATATTTAAAGTTGCAATTAAAAGATTGTGAAATTGATAAGAAAGATGATCAATTAATCCTTTCTATACTTTCCAAGCTAGGTTATGAATTGTTTTGTGTTTGCCTCTAATTTCTATTACAGTAAAAGAGCCTTTGGTGCCTCATAGTCTATGCCTTCACTCGATAAATCATTGATAATATTAAAAGGGAACAAGAAAATTTAATTCAAATGAGTACTCTGAAATCCACTAAAGCACAAGCTCTAATGGTAGGAAATGAAAAGCATCAAAATGCTAGAGGAAAGAAAAAGAACATAAAAAGGAAAAACAAGGGAAGAGAGAAGATGAAAAATTGATAACTTCAAAAAGGATAACTCATCTCAACAAAGTATTTCAATCACTGAGGGAGCTAAATGTTCCTTTTGTAACAAAATTGGTCATGAAGAACATCAATGCATGAAAAATAGATTGAGAACCTCACTTTTCTATTCAAAAAGAATAATTTTGAGGTAAATGATTATGTTAAAGCATCATCTTCAAATCGGGACATTACTAAGGATAAAGAGAAATTGAAAGGCATGGTCTTATTTGCCCAAGAAGTTACTGATTCTAGTGCTACACATCATATAGGCTCTCATTCAGATCCCAATTTTAGTCTTCATACTTCAGATGATTTAGCAGATGGTAGTGATATTAATGCATATTTTCAGGAAGGGTTCCATTCTCTTCTTGTTGTACAGTCTACATCGGAAACATCATCATCTTTTGGAGGGGCCTTATAGGTTTCTTCACTTCTTGTCTCTCTTTTGGAGGATTATTTTTCCCACTGGGTTTTCTATCTTTCTCTATTTATGATCGATTGCATTTTACATGAGTACCTAACATGGGTAGTAGCTGAGAATCATATTTTTCATGTCCTCCTTATTTATTCTTAAGGGGGATGTTGGTGTAATTATTTAATGAAACTTAGGCTTATTAAGCCTACTTAGTCATACATTTTCAGTCGACACTTGTCTACACAAGTTTTCTTTGTTTAGGAATTGTTTATAGAGGTGTCTAGAGAGGTATCAATTTCATTTCAACACCTCAGTCTAGGATCATGGGAGGACACTCACCACCACTCATTGAGTATTGGATTCAACTTCTGATTTGACCCAATCACTCGCATCTATATTTACACTTCTCATTTTTCATTATTGAATGGTTGATTTTGTGGCTCTATGTTGTTCTTCTGATTTATCTCTGTAGATCCTCATTTCTTATTGATTATGATTGTGTGAATAGTTTGATATCGATCATGATGAAACTGATCACAAAGTTTGACTGATTTTTGATGATAGATTGAGACCAAAATAACCAATTTGATATGAAGTGATGAAATTGATTACTTGTCTAATATTGATTATGATTATAATACTACTAAAAAATACTCAATTTGATGTAATGTGATGAAATTGACTACCGTAAAAAATATTATGAGAACTTGAACAAATAAACTATTTAATGTGATGCAATGAAACCGATTATTGTAAAAGAGACTCTGAGAAGCTAAACAAATAACTAGTTGGATGTGATGTGATGAAACCGATTACTGTCAAAAATCTAATCGAGATAATTAACTTGATTTGGGTCGTAGTAAAGTCAACTATCCACTGATATTTCGATAAAGAGACTACCAATTTGATGTGGTGTGATGAAATTGATATGCCCCTAGTGATGTTGAAACATTGATACTGATAAGACCAAGAAAAGTTATATGAGACATGATGAAATTACTTGTTCTAAGTTTGATTGATTAATCACCATATTGGTACGATGCCTGATGAAGTTAATGCCCAACTGATGAAATTCTATTTTGATATGAAACCTAATTTGGAGATTTGATTTGATTGATAACTCAATTGATGAAGAATATTTGATGCTTCTGGTTGACTGATTTGATGATTGATGAAGTAGATTTGAAAAATTCATGGAAATTTACTGGTTGTTGATCAAATGAACTGATAAAATTCTATTTTGATATGAAACTAGATTTGGAGATTTGACTTGACTAATAAATCAATTGATGAAGAGGATTTGAAAAATTCATAGAAATTCACTGATTGTTGATCAAATGATAACGAAATAAGGTTAATGTTGCTCAACTTGAAATAGTGTTGAAACTTTGATTGATGTGTCAATTGTGTTGATCATGGTCCCTTGAAAGAGAAATCAAAGAAAATCCCTTGATTAAATAAAGAATTATCGAATGTGATGATATTTTTTTCAAAATATGGTTTTGATTCTGAATAAATGTGATGAAAAATAATAATACCCTTTTGATTGTTAAGGATGTTTTAATTGTGGTTTGAGGGAAGAATTGAGTAAAAGATAGGTTAAAATGACCTAAAAGGGTTAAAAAGAGGTCATTAATTAGGTAAAATAGGTTTAAATAGGGTGAAAAACCCATATTTACTATTCATTTTTACTATTGCCATTGGGAGAATTTGAGAGCTCTAGAGAGAGAAGATCTCGATTCCCATTGAGCTCCACCGCTTCTAGTTGATTAGAGGTCATCAAAGGCCTACCCATTATGGACCACTGGTATGTCATCCTTTTTGTGCAATTAATTCATGCCTTTATTCCTTTCTTTTGTTTGAAAAATGTGTTCTAAATATTTAATGTCTAATTGTTTTGTTTATGGAAACTCCCTTTCATTTGTTATAATTTAATTGCGTTTATGGTTTTGTTTTGTCATTTATGGTAAAAATAGTTTCATTTTATATATATATATATATATATATATATATATATATATATATATATATATNGTAAAAATAGTTTCATTTTATATATATATATATATATATATATATATATATATATATATATATAAATTTTATTTGTATTTATTTATTTACTGTCTATGTTTCATCATTTACTATCGATAACATTTCATTTCTGGAGACATTATCATTTACCGTTCATTTTTTTTGTATTTAGTTTTGTTGTTGTCACTTCCTATGAGTAATATAGCATATTGGTATAACATGTTGTTCATGGTAAACATTGTTGTGTTTCTTGTGAATGTCTTCGTCTGCGGTAGGAATGCTTTCGTTCCTACTTTCTTTTCATTTAAGGTCATTGTTTTGTCATTTGGAGGCAGTGAGCTTGCATTTTTGCCTAGATTTTTGATTTGTCAATCATTTGTCACCTTTGGTTGCTTGTTGAAACTGTCTGATAGTATTGTTAAGTGTTCTTTGTTTATCTAATGATTGATGTCTGCCTCTTTTTGGATTGTGCAACATGATATTGGTATTATTAGTTTTTTTGGTCGGTACCTATGAGTATTCAGTTTGATTGGCTTCCTGATGAATCATGAGCATGGACTTCTCTTACAGTGTGGACTCTTTCATTTTCTTGATATACCCGAGTATCGGGTAAACTGAGGGTTGTTGACTTCTCTTGCTAAGAGATGGCATTCAAAGCACAACACCTTCCACCTCCCTACTGGTGAGATCACCATTATACCTGAGGATGTCCATAGGATCCTATGTATTCCTATTGTTGGTGATGTTGTATATTATGATTAGGGGGTCACTAGGGGAATACTGTAGCTCAGTGTGTCTTCAATGATCCTTCCATTGCCTGACAGACCATTGCATGGGAGCCCATGGAGACCCATTATGTAGTGCTTCCTATTGTACTTGTCAAATTGATTGGGGATTTTCTAGTTCTATATTAGAGTGCACAGGGATTTTCTTGGGGTTGGGCCTATTATCTTGAGCAATTACTGCATAGATCTCGATGCTCTCCTTGGGGCTTGTGTTTACTTGCACATCTTTATCTTGAGCTTCATCACATTGTGTATAGATATGATCAGAGTATGTACATTGGCATGATACTATTACAGATTTAGGCCTGGGAGTACATCCCAGTAACAAGGCCAGTAGTTCCATGAGTATGAGAGGAAGAGGAGCCATATATTTACATGTATGGGGGTGACATGAAATAACTTCGATTGGAGTGACTAGAGTATTTGTGCCATGTATTTGATAACATCATAGTCAATTTACTAACAACAATAACTACTCTTAGCTCGTCCTGAATCATATTAATGGTGTCCTCCATCTTATAAATAGATAGCTAATGATAATCATTAAGATCTTTGATGCCCTTAGCTAATGCCTAGGTATTAACCATGATATTGTCAAGACTCTAGTTCAAAGGAGACAAGGTAACTGTATCCTTCAAAGTATTAATTTCTACAATTATCCACAAGAAGGGAGCATTCTAACTCTTCATCATCTCTTTAACAATTTTAATAATATAAGAATTCTCCTCAACCAATGACCCCTTCTCAATTGGAGTATCCTTGCCCACATGAACAAGAATGTCCACATAAATTCTCATATCCACATCAAAGATGCATGGAGGTTGGGAAACAGGGGAAATAGGGACTGCATCATTATGGGGATTCAAAGTAGATTTTTTAATATGGAAAGATTTCCTCCCAACCCCAATTAAGAGGGACCCAAAGGGATTCTTGCCTTTGACTTTACCAGAAGAAAACAATTTTTATTTACCTTTCCCCTTATTGCCAATACCAGGATTTGGAGAATCGGGAACAAAACCATCCGAGGGGGTGAAATCAGAATCATTATCATTAGAAAGAACAATTTTCCTATGGGCAGAGGAGGTATACAAGGAGAATTTTTTATTATACAAATGAAAGACCTATTCATCATCAAAAGAATATTCCTCCTGGTCAGAGGAGGTATCCCATAATGAACCCTAACACTCTTTTTAAATTGAATGTCTACTTTGGGAGGAGAGATTTTCTCCATATGAAAAGCCATAGAATGTTCCATTATGAGTAAAATCAAACCCTCATGAAGGATAGGGGAAGCGTAATTTTTGGCATGGGCTCGTAGACTATGACATAGAAAAGAAAACAAATGGAAAAGAAAAGAGATGCATTTGTTTTGCCTAAAGTGGTTAAGAATCACAAAATGATAACTGAGTATACTGCAAAACTTTGTATCTAGGGTAAGATACCTCATAATTACCTTTTGCACGCCAACATTTGTATCATTTCCAACGCAAAAAAATCATTTCTGCATATTCAAATGTGTGCACCTAAAATCTATCCAATGGGTGTTTGCACTACCACCTTTTCAGGGGACCAGGAATGTTGCCTGACCACTATCATTTGCAACCAAAGTAAGTGCCGTCTGCAAATCCCAACAAGTGTGCTAAAAATAATGCTTCCTATAGAGTGCGTTCCCCACAACGCAATCCCAAACTCTTTGATCAATTCCACAAACGAATGATTGAGGTATGCAACGGAACCTTGGTTGGGCATCTAAAGATAGTGCAACAAGATTATGAATTGAATAAAAAATCCATCTCAGAGACGTGAACAATGGGCTCCGCCAAAAGCACCGATATATTTGTCAAAAAAATTGATCAAATAGAGAGTTGTTCTCCGTCTTCACTCTTCCCTCGTCAACGAAAGCAAAAGACGCGACCAAATGATGCTCTCTTACTCGCGTGAAAGCTTTTTTTTTCATTAAAATTTGATATTCTAACGTTTTCTGCAGCACACAGACAAGAATCTGCTCCAGAAATATGCTGGTTTTAAATAGCTGGTTCCCAGGGCAAATCAAAACCACGGGCTGCTGAATACTGATTCTACTCTTCTGCCCGAAAATATTATACACGTATTTCCAAACGGCGCACCCAAGCAACTTGGTCAATACGACACCCATCAGTCGGCTATCTTGCTTTGAAGGTAGGCGGCCGGTGCAAACTCTTATTGTGTTACGTCTGTTATTTTACTTTCCCTTCGACGATTATGATTATTTTATTGGTAGGGTTTGTATGATTATAATATTGTTAGGGTTTGTACGATTGTTTTATTGTTAGGGTTTGTGAACAAACCGCGGCACAGAGAGAGATGAGCGAGGAGCCGGAGCCTGGTGGTGAGGAGAGAGAAGCGATAAGGATCTGGACTAATGGCTTGCCAGGGTTTTTCAGTCCGTGCACAAGTTTTTACATGCTGATGTTAGCGATGCTTTTAACATCTTCAGTGGTGATGAAATGATTGCACATGGCGGCTTCGGAAGCGTGTACAAAGAACATGTCCAAGTTCCGATCAGGACAGCAAAGAGTAGCAGTTTTAAGTGATGATAAGCAGTAAGCTTGCCCACCATTGTATTGTCAAGTTTGGCTAGTTTTTGGGGTGATGCGAGCGAAAGTGTCGAAGGCTTCTCGTCTACAAATTGGTCCCCAATGGAAGTCTCAATAGATATGTATTTGAGAATCCCAAGAGTCCTCTGGTTTGGGGTCGGTGATACAGCATAGCCTGCGACATAGCCAGTGACATAGAGAATGTTCTCGCGACAGAGATGGAAATTGACAAGTTGGAATTCATTTATTGCCATGTTCTTTGAATTGCTACAATAGACTCAGCTGTAAAATGCTGAAACAGCTACTTGTCTTGCACAAACTGATGGGTCTAAAGCGCCTGGAGATCATTGAGTGCCCCAACATAGAGAATTTCCCAGATGGATCTTGCAAGGGGGAAGTTCAAAAACTTGCGTCTGGAGATATTTTCAGTGGTCAATAGTGGAAGAGAGACCACTGCCTTCACTTAAAACATCTACAATTATGAATTGTGAAGAAAGCTTTTGGAGTACTAGGTCATGTAATCGCCTGTAGGAAGCCACACTAACCCGAATGGCGAGAATGGGTTTGGTGGTTGTATGGAAATCAGAAAATGGTAGATCCAGTAGAAGAAAAGGTGGGTTTAATATTAAATACTAAGGAAATGAAGCAGTTGATGATCGCGGGCTTATTGTGTTCTCATCCTGATCGGAATACCAGACTAAGGATGGAACAAATGGTGGATATATTGAATATGACCTGTATTAATCGAGATTATCCATCTCAAATCGGCTGACCATAGACAGGGATGTTGGGCGGATATAATTCCGCGGTATTCTCAAGTTCGTCTCATGTAGATGGATTATTCTTAAATCAATCTTATTTTGATGGTCAGAGGTAATTTTTGGTCTAGATCATTTTTTTTTGTTCGTTGTTTGAGTGTTGGATGGTGTGATAGTTACATTGAGCAATGTCGATGCAACAATAGTGTAAGGATTCATTAGGAATCAAACCCCTTTTGTACCAAAAATCCATATTCAGATCTTGCACAAACCCTTTTGTACCAAAAATCCATATTCAGGTCTTGCACAAAGTGTCATTTATTATGCTTCTAACTTTCTATGGACTTATTCAATAATTCTCTCTTTTAGTTATGTTGTCGTATAAATTTATATAAAAACATCTTTAGTCAAAAAAAAGTTAGGCTACATTATGTGGTTTTATTTCTTTCTTAAGAGTACTAATTTATAAAAGACTGTGAACAAATGATGCTTTAACAATCTATGTGTTAATTCCAATACAATGGTTGTTTATGTCACGAGTTTCACGGGACATAAATAACTAATATATTAAGTCAATCACAATGACTATTTGTGTAAAAGCTAATAAGATTGGTCTAGAAACATGTTAACAAAAGCATGTCAACCTTGCTTCTAACCTTTAGAATGGAAAAATATATATTCTCATGACTATAGAACATGAAAACTCAAAATTGTGGACTATAGAGACCATTTGAAGCCCAAAAATTATTTCCAAGTTTTTAGAGTTCAACATATGTCTAGTATACAAAACTCTTAAACCTACATAATTTAAAAGAAAGGTTTGAGGCTTGACTCAATTCTTTTATGAATACTTAGTAAAGGGAATGAGTTGTACAATGCAATACCATGATCTCTTTTAGAATCTACATAGTATAATTACACTTATTGATTTGAATTTGTAGATGATTTTCATGAGTGGAGAGTGCAAGATGGTGAAGGGGACTGTTTTACTTACAAAGGTGTACTTAATTACTCTATTTCAAGTAAATAAATGTATGGTTAAATGTAACTAATGTTTTATTTTTCAAGTTGAGAGATCTATAGAATCTATACCCGCGCCATTAGAATAATTAAATAAAAAGAAACCACTTTTCATGGTCATTCTTTTTTAGTACCTAGTGGCGCTCATGCTTAGTAGGCCAAGCTATTATCTATTGATATGGTATGTCTCTAAAAGATGGGTCAAATAGGTGAGAAGAGTGTATGGCCTCTTAACAAAGTTTAAATCAATGGATTCAATAATTATAATACTTTTTTATTTTGCATTGTGTATATAGAAAGTAGAACCTAACAAGGTTTTACACTAGTTCTCATTAATCATCTAAGATGTTAAAATTAATATATTCTAATCTATTGAATCATTGTAGTGTTCCTTAGAGTTTTAAAGCTATATAATATGTATCTTCCATTTATGATTATTGTAGAAGGACATTGTTGTATATCCTTAAAAGAAAAAAATTTATCATTACTCATTTAAGAAATTATAAATATATTGTAATGAATCAAACTAGTAGGATGAAAAGTATTTTGAGTATTGATAATAGTGGTGAGTTTTATTTGATGATGTTTGTGTAATTATTTAATTACACTTAAGCTTATTAAGCTTACTTAGTCATCTATTTTTACTCGACACTTGTTCACATAAGTTGTCGTTGTCTAGGAGTCTTCTAGAGAGGTGTTGATTCCATTTCAACACCTCATCCTAGTTTAGTGGGTTCTTATTTCCCACCACTCATGTTTGAGGAGTTAATCCATCCTTTGATGGAGGCATTCTCCCCTATTTTTAGTCCTCTTCTATGCATTATCCAGAGGTCAACTTTGGGCTATATCTCGTGCTTCTAATTTATCTCCTAGATCCTGAAGGTTTTCTACAGTGTATGTGAATATTGTCTCTAAAAATAATCAGCAACACAACTCTTCAATAACTCATTGCATCAATTGTTAGTGTTAGAAAATCAATCAAATCAAACAATTAAAATCAAATTAAGTCCTTCTAGTCACAAAGATTACTATCTTATTAAGATTGCTCTCAGAATTAGGCATTTAGATCAGTAATTGACACTCATGAAATAAAGGATTTAACTAAAATGAATCTAAATTTGATGTAAATTTGATCTAAAATGGATGTAATTAAGGTAAAATACAAGCTAATTAATCAAATTGAGTATCTACATTATTGATTAAGCTAAGAATTGAGATGAATTTGATCTAAGATGATAAACTACTAAAATGATCTCAATGTACAATTGTTATGAATGATCTAAATGATGGAGGGAGTTGAAATGAAATTAGCATTATCTACTTGCAAATGAGAATGGATTTTAGCATTATATCTAATCAAATGATGGATGGATTGATCCAAATGCCTTGATGAATCTTTTTTGGAGGAAAATATTCAAATTTGAATTGTGTGGTTGAGATTCAATTGAAGATGTGTGGTTGACATTCGAGTGCAAGCAAGAAGATGAGTCCACTTGAGGCAGAACTTTTTAACTAAGTCATTTTCCCGAAATTGTTCTTCAAGAAATGAGGCGATGTTTTAAAAAGTGGGGTAACTTTCCACTTCAGGATCTCGAGCCATAATTCAAATCGTCACCCCATAGGAGATGGAGTCCTGAGGCTAAGCGGGGTGCTGCTCAAAATGGGGTGACATTTGAAATGCTACCCTACTTCAGAATGGGGCGACGTATCAAACGTAACCCTGTTTCGAAAACTATAAATTTTATTTTAGAACTATTATTATCATTTTCACCAAACGCAATCCCGCTCTGGAGCTCTAACCCATTTTGTTTTAGACTAAATCCTTTCAAGTGATGATGTTTTCAATTTTTTTTAACTTTTATCCTCATTCTTTTTTAAAGTGTTTAGTATTATTTACTATTTTAACTATTTTCTAATCAAATTTGTTGTTTTTCCCTTCACAGCTGCACCTCTTGACTTTTTGTATACACTAATTGCACCTCTTCGCTCACCATCTACACCACCTTCTTGTAGGTTTTTTTTTTAATGTATTCAATTTAATTATTGTTTTTATTATATTTTAATAGTATTTATTGTTATTTTTATTATGAAAAATATATGTATGTCAAATTTATTTTGTAAATTATTGTACATAAATGTTAAAATTAGTTTAATAAATGTATTAAATTTTTTCTTGTATTTAGTATATATATATATTGCAAGGAAACTCAGGTGCGGAAACAACTTCCTACACTAATCTCTATAGGAAAGTATTGTGCAAATTATTTTAAGTTCTTACAATTTCAGATTCATTAACTACTTTAACAATGATATTGCAGCCACATACCATGCATACAGAAAATAGAGAATGACACAATGATTTACCCTGGGGAAAACCTTTCGGCAAAAAAGCCCAGCACTCCAAAACCTGCACAATGTATTATCTTCAACACAACGGTTACAACACACTTGCAATGCAAGTTCTTTCAAGAGACAATTGACACACAAAAAGACTAATCCAGTAGCACCCGATCATACCAACAATACACTCTTTTTTCCATATATGTCTGCAACCCTAAAAATGCTTATATCATACACTTTCCTTTTTAGGGCAACTTCCAAAGATAGCCATATTAGGGTTTTACCATTCTCCAAGAAAATAGGAACCCTATCAGTTACCACATGTCATTGCATATCTTCACCCGTCATTGAATCTTCTAGAAATAGCTCTTACGTTTTATAGGAATCTGTCATAACCGTTTCAGCCATGATCTTCTTACACACAATTCAAGATGCCGACACATCAAGTGGAGTGACACATCAAAATGCCAACTAGACATGTACACTCACACTTAATTACATTATTTGCAAGAAATATATTTTACAAAACAAATAATAAGAA